>CALNHX010012492.1:0-24714 GCA_940337035.1 Agriotes lineatus
CTGACCCAAACATCATACATATTGATTTCGAAAAAGCAGTCATGAATGCTGCGAAAAATGTACTAGGTGACCACATAAATATAAGAGGCTGTTTTTACCATTTATGCCAAAGCTCACACCGGAAAATCCAGGAGTTAGGGCTTGAACGGGAATACCGAGAAGATTCAAATTTGAGCAAGTTTGTGGGTATGTTGGACGGGCTAGCATTTCTACCAATTGAAAAGGTGAAAGACGGTATGGAATACCTAAGACGCCATGAGCTAGCAGAAAGATTTGCCAACATAATAGATTATTTCGATACTACCTACGTAACCGGCAGTTATCGTAGAGTGGGAAACTGTATTGAAAACGTTCGGCTTCGAATTATTCCTCCTCCATTTCCTCCAGAAGTCTGGAATGTCAATGAAGCAACAGTAGCAGGCGAAGACAGAACAAACAACAGCACAGAGGGTTGGAACAACCGTTTTAGCCATCTAGTGGGTGTGAAGCATCCTAGTATATGGTTGCTGATAACAAAGATGAGACAAGAATTGGCTATAGATTACACCAAAATCGAACAATTTCGGATCCAACCAGCGGTGAAAGGAAGGAAGCCCCCAAACTACGCTCGTCTACAGCAAAATCTGCAAACGCTGTGTGCGGAATTAAACAGTGATTCCAGGACAATTGCAGAATTCTTAGAGGCAATAAGCCACGCAGTGCGATTGCGGCCACAATAATTAATTGTACCTGCATAATTTCCAATTTTCTGTTATCACTATTTTTGGAAAGTTTTTGTACCTAAGTACTTATGTATAAATTCTTGTGTGAGAAGAAAAGATTGTTGTAAATGTGTACGTAGAGTATTATGTATAATAAACAACAAATATAAATGTATTTATTGCGTTTTTCTATATTTTTTATGACAACTTGCTTAGCATGCCGGGCGGGGCTTTTTTTCCGCGGAGCTTTTTCTCCTAGGGCTTTTTTTCCGGGGTAGGGCTTTTTTTCCGGGGTTTTTTTTCCGCGGGGCTTTTTTTCCTGGATTCGTGCTCTAGTACAGCAAGCTTTAGGAGTACCTTCGGCAGCCCCTTCTATCGGAGTTAGTAGCCATGGTTGCAATGGATACCCGGAATCACCTACAACAAACCAATTAAAGTCAAATACATTACATTCCTACTTACCCAATAACCAAGTACTACGTTCATTTCTGTTTTGCAAATGTTGTAACACTTGTGACATCGTCCATATTGCAGAGTCATGTGTGGAACCAGGATATCGTGCATTACAATTTAAAATTTGCAGTTTGGAGTTGCATATCTAAAGAAAAAGAATATTTTACTGGCCTGTTCTCTAATATGTATAGTACATTCTCTACTTACAATTTGGACGTTAATACTGTGGTATCCTTTGCGATTTAAATATGCAAAGCCTGGATGTTCGGGGTGTTCCAAAGGTGGTGCTACAATGGCCACATGTGTGCAATCAATGCAGCCAATTATTCCCGGAAAATTATACTCCTCCATAAACCTATTGTATATCTTAGGGGAGGATGGGGAAATAAGATACTGGGGTAATAAGATACAAAAATCAAAAACGCACGTAAATACAATAGGAAGAATTGGGAAAAAATTCACAAGGTAGCCCTAACAATTGTACATAACCTCTGTAAATATCATTAATGTAACTCTTATCATTTTGATCATTATTGTTGTGTCACCTTACTCTTACATAAAACTTCACACCTACAAAGTATAGGTTTCATTTGTAAAAAAAATGTTGTAGGTTACACGCGTTATATATTTCGACTTTCTTTTTTTATCTTGTAGTTAAAGGATTGGGCTTTCTAGTGAATACTTTTCCAATCCTCTGTCACAGAAAAGAGATTTGTTGCAACGATGTATCTTATTACCCCCTTTTTTTTCGGGGGAAATAAGAAACATGGTTGACAATATATTCTCTTTTGTTTCAGAGTGAATAAAAATAAGTAAAGATGCCACGAAATTATAAGAAAAAAGGACTAAGGTACACTTATGACCCTGCTAGGATGACTGAAGCTGCAGCTGCAGTCCGAAGGGGTCTTCCTTTACGTCTTGCAGCTGAGCGATATGAAGTGCCCTTTGGAACTCTTTGTAAACATTATAAAGAAGAAAAAGTGGAAGTGGGGGGGGTGGTAGAAAGCCTGAACTTATGGAAAAAGACGAAAATGCCATCGGTGAATATTTACGTGTTTGTGCTTTACATGGTGAGGGGGCTAACAAAAAGTGAGACTTTAGTTCTTGTCAAGGAATATGTTGCAACTGAAAAACTTCAGACAAGATGGGGCGAAAATGACCAGGAGCAGAATGGTTCAGGGGTTTCTTAAAAAGAAATCCTAAATTACGTATACGGAAAGGTGAAGCAATGACTTCGCAACGTATTAGAGGTACAGACCCTTTTGTAATTAAAAAGTTTTACGATGACTTAAAAGAACTTTATAAAACTGAGAAAATTGGGCCAGAAGATGGTGGGTTACTATACAGTGTGGTCCATTAAGTGTGCAACAAATGGGAATTTTTTTTATTAGTTGTCCAATCGAAATTTAAATACAGCCAAAAGTTAGTGCATGTTCTTCGATAACCATATTAGATGCCCTTAGAATGGCTTCAAGTCAAACAATATACAGGGCAGGACAAAAAATATGAAATTCGTTCAAGAATAAAGTTACCTTATTTCAAAAAATATAGCAAAATTTTATTGAGAAAAGTTGTTTAGAATCAAAAGTTATGCTCAAATACAAAGTCATGGCCTCCTATTCGAATTTTGATTTTTTTTTGGAAAATTTTGTATGATACATATTTTTATTATTCTGATTTTATATGTATTTAAAGTAGCCAGAACCACATCACTTTAAATAACTTTTAGCAACTTGAAGCGTATTTATAAAATTTACTTGGATTTATATTTTTTTAGGTAAGCGTCCACTTCATGTTTGTTGCAACGATATTTAACAGAACTTTAGAATTTCGCAAATATTCTTTTTAACAAAACAAATGCTTTACTAATGATAATTTACATATGAAAAAACTCTTAATAAAATCAGAATAATAAAAATATGTATCATACGGGGATAATACAAAATGTTACAAAAAAAAATCAAAATTCGAATAGGAGGCCATGACTTTGTATTTAAGCATAACTTTTGATTCTAAGCAACTTTTTTCAATAACATTTTGCAATATTTTTTAAGTAAGGTAGCTTTATTCTTGAACGAATTTCATATTTTTGTCCTGCCCTGTATATTGTTTGACTTAAAGCCATTCTAAGGGCATCTGATATGGTTATCAAACATACACTAACTTGTGGCCGTATTTAAATTTCAATTGTACAACTAATAAAAAAGTGTCTCATTTGTTGCACACTTAATGGACCACACTGTATAACTGTGATGAAACGGCTTTCTCCCACGATCCGAGCGATGTAAAGGTTGTATCACAAAAAGGTATTAAACGTGTATCACGAAACATTGCTGGTTCTGGTAAAAGTAACACTACAGTTCTTGCATGTGGAGGAGCAGATGGCACAAAATTACCGCCTTTTATAATATTTACTAGGAAGCAATTGTGGACAACATGGATACCGAAACATGACATTCCTGGGACAGGATATGCTTCACAAGTCAACGGGTGGATGGACGGGGGAATTGTTTGTGAAATGGTTCAAAGAAATATTTGTACCAAACATACCTTCTAAAGAAACCAGAGAAAAAAAAGTAATCCTGTTTTTGATGGGGTCAGTTTCCACATAAGCTACAAGTTAATAAAGTTAGCACAAGAAAACGATGTGGTTTTAGTGAAATTTCCACCAATGTGAGCCATTTTATTCAACCACTGGTTAAAACTGTTTTTAAAACAATGAAAACAGATTGGAACAAATTATTAATAGACTATACCAGACAGAACCCCGGTCAAGTCCTTCCGAAAGTAGATTTTGCCAAAAATATAAAAATTCTTTGGGAGGAATCTTTCAAACCTAGAAATATGACATCTGGCTTTATATCAACAGGTCTGTTTCCTTTAGATTTTGGCAAATTTCCGGAGGAATCTTACGATCCTGTTAAATTTCAGCGATTTGCTAAAAATCAAAATAATTCAATCCCATCTACAAGTTCCACAAATGTCCAGAAAATACCAACACCAGCTTCGCCTTCTGACCTGGCAGTTGCTGGTCCAAGTGGCATAACACCAGCTCCACGTTCTGACCAGCAGTTGCTGTCCAAGTGGTATGGCTGTGGCTGTAGATGCAGACAAAGACGATGTTGACATATCCGATCCAGAAATCTCAAGTGAAATTACTGAAACACCTCAAGAGACGGGAAGCTTTGAATTGTTCATAAGAAAGAAACTATCCGCAACAGTAAAAGAAGTAGCTAGACAATCAACCTCAGGAGGAAAAAGAAAGAAAATCTCTCAGGGAGAAGGCGAGATCTTAACTTCAACAACAGTAGCAAAACGGGTGAAGGAACAAGAGGACGCAAAAAAGAAACAACTGCACGAAAATTTAAGAAACCGAAAACAAAAGCCGTTAAAATGCCATCCACTGTTAGAGTAAGAAAGATTCTGATGGCGAAGAAACATCTGAGAAGAATTGGATCCTAAAGTCCTCTGCTCTGATGATGATATCGACTTCGACACCGATCCACTATCTGACGAAGAAAATGAAGTACAGACAATAACTGTTATTCCAGAAAGATACTACGCTGTATATTATGATTCACAATGGTATTTAGGACGCATCATTAAAGTATATGCAACCAATTGTGAAATTAAGTTCCTCGAGTCATTTTTAGACTCTTACAAGTGGCCTTCTCATGATGATATTCAGTTCGTAAATAAAGAATTTATTTTTTATGGTCCTGTGCCTTTGCTTGGAAATGGCCCATATACTATAAGGCGCTCTGATGCCCTTAACATAAAAAAACTATATGGTCAACAGAAAAAAGAAGCCACAAGAAGTACTTAGGCTAGTTTAATTTAGTTTTTCAGTTCAGTTTTTTTATAAGTTTTCATATTGAATAATGTGTTCTGTTCTTTTTCTATAATAAATTAAGCACCTAGGTTATGCAAAATTTGTTTGAGTTTTTCTAATAAAAAGTTGTTCTGCAGCCTAAATTTTTATTTTAAACCTTAAAAATCATTATTTTACTTTATTATACACATTACTTTAAACACAGAAACTATTGCTCAAAAACTTTATAGGGCCTATTTTTTAAATTAAAACTTTGTCGCGTTGTAACTTCCTTAAACGTAAAAAGAATTCCGTAAAAATTTAAAGGGGAATAGGAAACATCATAAACATGTTTCTTATTACCCCAAACGATTTTACGCGACTGCATTGGAGAAGTACGGCAACGTTTCTTATTACCCCCATTGAGGTAATAAGATACAAACTTTTGCGGTAAAAAGAATTGCGTACCCCATATATTATTATATATTAGAACCGCGCTAATATTTTTTTCCTAGGTACCCACAGTCATGAACTATATATTAAAAAAAGAACATGATCTAAACTTAATAAATGTGAGCTGTAGGAATTTTGTATGTATCTTATTACCCCCTTTGCTTCTTATTCCCCCATCCTCCCCTATTTACTTAAATTTTAGAATATCCTACGTACTGTCTTTAACTTGTAACTTTTCATCATTATTGGCAGGGAATTTAATGTACTGTCCTGCCAAATGAGTTGCCATAACATCACTTACGGCTGTTATACAACGACTTACAGTCGTTTGACTTAAAGCCACTGAATAATCTTCTATCCGGAAATTTGTTCGCCAACATTTGTTCCCCGGAAATTTGTTTGCCGACATTTGTTCCCGGGGGAATTTTTCGCCCGGAAAGTTGTTCGCCAGGAAATTTTTTCGCCCTGCATTTCTACGCCGGAATTTTGTTCGCCGATATATTTTAGCATGCAAGTTAGCAGTTAGCTACTTAGGTAAAACGGACAAAAGTAAAAAACAACATATCGAGTTATGTGCAAGCATTTATTGGCTTTCTAGCGGCCACAGTTTTGTTATCCGCTTACCGTCGTCGGTTCTAAAACGCCCTCACTTTCTGTATCTCTGTTATATTCTTTGGCGCCCTAAATTTATCCGTTGTTACAAATATCGATCCGTCTATGACTGGCTTTTCTGAATGTTGTGGCAAGCAATTTTAAGAGTCAACGACCATGGCTGCGAGAGAGCAAGTTTCAGCTCTGCTGCCCCGTCACTTTATCGATCGCACTGTATGAGTCGAAACAACCCATTTGTAATATTTCAGTTTATCGGTACCTTCATAGGAGAATAATCCAAAATGGTATTTGTTCTAAGTTCCAAAGGCAAACCCAAACTTTGTTTGAATGGTTATTTATTCGTAAAAGATAAACAAAATCAAAATAGAATCCACTGGAAGTGCCAAAATTTTAAGAAAATGTTGTGCAAGTGTCGTGTAACCACCATTAATAATGAAAATAGTAAGGAACTAAATGAACACAACCATGCTGGTGAAAGTGCGAAATCGAAGCAAACAAGGTGTTAAACAAAATTAAAGAAGGTGCTATAAATACTCGTGATGCACCTCATTATATTATTTCTACTGAATCAGTTAATATCAGTCAAGCCGCAAGTGTACAATTACCTTCGACGGATTCCATAAAAAGAACGATTAGAAACGTTAGGCAAAAAGAAGATCACGGACCCGCACTTCCCACAAACAGACGAAATATCGAATTCCCTGAATATTACAAAACAACTGCAAATGGAGAGCCGTTTTTGTTATACGACTGGGGCCCTGAGGATGCCAGAATGGTTATATTTGCTACACGACGGAATCTACAGCTTTTGGAGACATCTCGTCACTGGTATGCGGATGGAACCTTTAAAACTGCGCCATCGCTTTTTGAACAACTTTATACCATACATGGATTCCAGGGAAATACAGCTATACCACTACTTTATGTATTGCTTCCAAATAAACTGAGCAATGTTATATTGCACTTTTAAGAAAATAAAACATTTGGTACCAACTGCAAATCCACAAACAATCATGATAGATTTTGAACGTGCAATGATAAATGCGAAAATCTCGAATATCCGGAAGTAGTAATTCGTGGTTGTTTTTTCCATCTTTGCCAATGCATTTACAGAAAGATACAGTCAAGTGGATTAAAGCGGGAATATGATACAAATCCAGATTTTGCCCTAAAACTGAGGATGATTTCTGCTTTAGCATTTGTTCCTGTACAACATGTGGTGTATTATTTCGACGAACTTTGTGATCAAAATATCTTGCCCCCTAATGCGCAGTCCATTTTGGATTACTTTGAAGATACGTGGGTAGGTCATCCAAACAGACGTCGTCGCCGAGCCCCGCTATTTCCCCTTCAAATGTGGAACTGTTACGATAATGTTCAGGAAGGGTTATCAAAAACAAACAACGCGATTGAGGGGTGGCATCGTGGTTTCCAGTCCCAAATATCAGCCGACCATCCTACTATATGGAAGTTTGTAGAAGCTATCAAAAGAGAACAAAGTCTCAATGAGGTTCGCATAGAACAGTATATCGCTGGACAAGAAGCTCCTGCAGGTCGTAAAAAGTATCGAGACTGTGCAGCAAGATTAGCTGAGTTGTAAACGCTTTTGAACCTGGTGTGGACATGTTAGATTATCTACGTGGCGTGGCGCATAATATAGGATTTTAACAGTGCTCTGTATGTTTATACCATTTATTTTTAATTTTTTTAGAGATAAAGTTTCAAGTAAATGGACTCAAATTTATTTTGTTAAGTCATAATAATTATATGTATAATCTAGTTTATGTTTTTTATTTATCGTGAATTATGCATAAATACATAAATTGACTACATTTGTTGTCTTTTTTACTTTTGTCCGTTCTACCTAACTGCTAACTTGCATGCTAAAACATATCGGCGAACAAAATTCCGGCGTAGAAATGCAGGGCGAAAAAATTTTCTGGGCGAACAACTTTCCGGGCGAATAAATTCCCCGGGGAACAAATGTCGGCGAACAGATTTCGCGGGGAACAAATGTTGGCGAACAAATGTCCTAGATCCGAATAATCTTGCCCTACACTTTTTTGGTAGCTACCATGGCCAAAGAAATGCAAGGCACATAATACCTAAAAAAGTAAAGTTTTCTTTACACTTATTTAACTTGTAGGTACTAATACTGACCTTAATATAATCTGGAACCGCAGTAGTTCTTTGTGGTTCTACCAAAAACACGCTAATCTCTTCAATTAGATTGATAGCTAAATGCATTGGTAATCGATATAATTTAATAAATAATCCTTCTGGAATTTCAAACAGATTACTCCTATCTCTTATGGAACGTCGTTCCAACTGAAACAGCTGCCTGCAAAATCAAATTAATTAAAACAAAGCTCGTACAGGTTAACAAAACAAACATTTTATAGGTCAACTACATGTGGTATACATTTACAATTGAATTCTCCGTTCAATTTCTTCTCCAAGAAAGATTCCAGCATTTACCTGGTTCGCAGCCATTATTTATTTCAGAAACTTAAATCAATCAACGTTCAACCGAAAAACAAAAACAACTGCTCTCATAAAAAGCGCGAAAGCCGTACTGACAACTGACACTACAGCAGAACTGCGCAGGTGCGACAGCAATTCCGATACGTTTTCAGTAACTTCTACGAGCTCGTATACATCGTGTTCGATTTCTACCGACGCGGCTTGGGTTAGTTCTACGATCGAAGCCCAGCGGAGTTACGGAATACGAATTGCAAACCGTTTCTATTCGATCGCCCTACCTCTATTCGATTTGAAGTTAGGGAATAGGCCTGAATAGCTTTATTGTGCGTTCTCCAGTGTTCACAAACATTGCGTACGCTCGCTTAATTCTATAATTTGATTTGTTTGTTGTTAATCAGGGGCTTCACCCCTGTTATTTCGTTCTGCATACTTTGTAACAATATATATAGATGTTAAGGTAACTTTTGCTTGGGGTCTCCGATAGTTCATATAGGATGTACCCATTGTATTGAATTTGAGTCACCTTTGGTGGTTTATTAAATGTAAATTCTGTCAACTTCAGCCTAGTTATTTGTTGTTTTTGAACCCTTTGGTCACTAATTAACGACGACTAACGTCGGATGTAAATGAGTGTAAAGCTAAAAGCGTGTCCTTTGATTAAGCCAGCCCCAAGATTTGGGCTAGTGTTGGTGTTCTTTTGTTACCCTTTAGGGAGGGTGGCCTTTAAGGTAAGGCATTTGGTTTCACGGCCATCCTGTGTATTTGGACCTGAAGACTCGGAGGAGGCTCGGTGGACAACGCTGAGGTGGAGAGCGGCGAACCTGGGGGACCTCCTCATAGCTTCGTGAAGTTCTTGCTTTATTCACGCAAGCAACCCCCTTTTAAAAGCAAGTGGCGCCTTGGGTTATACATTTTGAGTATGAGCATAGGGTAAATGCCGTCGGTTTTAAGTGAACTTTCGAACTACCCCTTCCTGATTGAGCTAAGTTGAGGGCAACTGGAACAACTACATCTGTTCCGACACATTTAAGATATGTGTTAT
Organism: Agriotes lineatus; assembly: GCA_940337035.1. NCBI lineage: Eukaryota > Metazoa > Arthropoda > Insecta > Coleoptera > Elateridae > Agriotes > Agriotes lineatus. The sequence goes on from CALNHX010012492.1 coordinate 9,557, forward strand.
TGTAAAAACCGGCGAACCCCCTCTACTCTTTTCCCCGATTTTGGTCAGTTAAGGTGATTAATGTCGATACGAGTAAATTATCATGTAATAACCTCTCAAGAATGGGTTGATTAAAATTAGCATCCTCTGTTGCCATCAAATCATTACCATCTATGCAAATGTTAAGTTACACACATACACCCATGATCAATTCTGAGCAGAACTTGAGATCTAAATTGTCGAGTTTTCGTAACCTACGAATCGACCTTTCAGTAAGCCAAAAGCACATTCAACAATAACTCTTATTGATGATAATTGATAATTTAATTGCCTTTTTTGTACACTAAGATTTTCATTGTCTTTAAATGGAGTTACAATCCAATGTAAATTGGGATAAGCGGAATCTCCAATTATGAAGTCATTGCCTATAAACTCTGGATTACTCGTAATTTTTGCAAATATTGCAGATTTTCTTAATAATCTGGCATCATGGATCGATCTTGGTTCACCACAAATAATATCTATAAATTTCTTTTCATGATCCACTACTGCTTGTATTAAAATACTTGGGTATCCTTTTCTATTGAAATATACTTCATAGTCTTTTTTTGGTTTATTAATTTCTATATGGCTACCATCTATTATCTATCAGGGGGCAACAGCCCTTGAAAGAAGCAAGATTACTACTGCTGGTTAGGTGGAGTAAAAATTTGGTGTGATACATGTTGTAGTGAGTAGATCTTTATAGGACAATAGGTGAACAGACCAAAATACCAGTGGGTACAAGGACACGTCTGTCACCGTAGCCCGTAATGTCAAGACGTATTATTCACATCATGTAAGTTGAAACCAAATAAATTATTACTAACCGATAGAGTTACAATACAACATGGCGCAGTCGTGAGTTATTATAATGAATAATAAAGAAAGGCAACCCGCGTGATTAGCAGAGTACCAAGCAGAGTACCGCGAATTTGAAGATTAGAGGTTAGGAAACCACCTGCAGATAGGTAACCGAAACAAAGAAAATGGAATTTATAAAACAACCAAGCCAATGCAAATGAGTGGGGCCTTGGGAGTGAATTGGAAGAAGTTCACAGGCAATTTTACAATATATGCATTAGCCTCGGGATGCACTTCGAAAGATGAAAAAGTCCAAGCCGTAGTACTTCTCCACTGTATGGGAGACGAAGCAAGAGAGGTCGTCGATACTCTAGGACTCACAGCAGAAGAGAAAGTAAAATCAAAGTCAATTCTCGACAAATTGAATGCATACTTCCTACCAAAAGTCAACCTGAGTGTCGAACCACAGTATACTCCCTAAGCAGTAGTTTCACTCATGCCAATTAGAGTATGAAAGAAAACTTCGCGCAGGTTACTGCGCAGTTGTCAGTGTACTGTCAGATTTCAAGGTTCCCCCGCGATTCACCATTGACGTTTTGAAGCTTCCAAATGAAGTTTAAGTGTTGCGTGCCTTCTTGTGCCAACACTTAGTGCAAGCCATCAGGAGATGAATTAATAAGTTTTTCAGTGCTACCCTTCACTTTAGATAAAGTGGCGTAGGGGGCAAAAAAAAGGGGTGTCAATCGACAGCATTTGCGGAGCTGAGTCGAATGACACCAATTTCAACTTTAGGAAACGTCGGGGGGCAAAGTTACGCCACTTTCAATTTTTCATGTTAAGTTTATGGGAAAAGGAATTTACAAGGAAATATGCAGAAAAACACCCCTCATTCATGCTCATGCACAGTAAGTCTGGTACTTTTTAGTTTACACCCCCACATTCACCTGGATTTTGATTTTTCTATTTAGCTCAAATGTGGGGGTGTAAACTAAAAAAGTACTCATAGACTATAATTTAGTTTACACCCCCACATACGTCTAGTTTACACCTCCACTTTTTTTTCTTTTGTTTTGTTTTGAAACAATATGTTTTTAATTGCGAGTAATGTCATGTCAAATGGAATTATTTAAGAATTTTAACGCGCAAAAACTATTTCATAGTCTGAGGGCCGGTTGCAGAGAGCAATGTTAAGTCTGGTGTTAGCTAACATCGCGTCAAAGTGAACAAAAACGAATCAAATCTCAAATGCTTATGGTAACTAATACATTAGTAAACAAAATTTGATGCGATTTTGTTCACTTTGACGCGATGTTAGCTAACACCAGACTTAACATTGCTTTCTGCAACCGGCCCTAAATATGTCAGATCATGAATTTATTCAGTGGTTGCAAGATAAGAAGCTGCTCCATACAAGAAAATTTTGCATTTGCAATTCTGGAATGAGCTACAAGTGGAGCAAAAGAAGAAATATCCGTATGGAGGTGCAACAAAAGAATTGTAGAAAAGAAGTGGGATTTCTTCGTGGTACCTGGTTTGAAGGTGGTCATTTGACACTAAAAGAGGTAAATAGGTATATGTAGTAGCATCAAGGTTATAGGGGTTTCTATGTTTTTGATGAATAGGTTACCTGTTCTTCCTTACAGATCTACTATCTAAACTACATATGTCTTGTAGGTTTTCCAGTTGTCTTACTATTGGTGCCGGAAAACTCATACTGTTAACGAGATTCAATTTGATATGCAGCGAGATGGTGGAAGTATTATTTCATCTGCCACAATTGTAGATTGGAATAATTTTTATCGCGATCTCTGCGCCTTGTACTTCGAAAAGCATCCATTTACGATTGGTGGTCCTGGCATTATTATTGAAATTGACGAGACGGTTATTACTAAAAGGAAGTACAACCGTGGAAGGTGTGTTGCTCAACAGCAATGGTACTTTGGAGGTGTCGAGCGAGGTAGTGGACGATGCTTATTGTGGCAGTGGACGCAAGAAATGCAGAAACTCTACTTCCAATTTTGCAAAGTATATGTGCGTCCCGGATCAACAATTATATCAGATTGTTGGCGTGCTTATGGAGGAATTGTGAATCTGCCCGAAGGTATCGTCATTTTACTGCCAATCACAGTGAAAATTTTGTTGATCCTACGACGGGTGCCTCTACGAACATGATAGAATCGACGTGGCAGAAGTTCAAATCTCGACATAAGAAGCAACATGGCACCTCTAGAACCCTTTTTGCTTCTTACGTGCACAATTTTTGTGGCGTCAGCTATTCGCTGGTAACGATGCTATGTATCATTTGTGGTCGCAAATAGCGGAATGTTATAAGTGTCAATAATTAATCTTTAATAAAATTTTTGATTGCAAATTAATTCAGTTCACCATAGATAATAATTTAGTTTACGCCCTCACATACAACTGGTTTTTGATTTTTCTATTTAGCTAAAATGTGGGGGTGTAAACTAAAAAAGTACCCATAAACTATAATTTAGTTGACACCCCCACATTCACCTGGTTTTTGATGTGGGGGTGTAAACTAAAAAAGTACCCACAAACTATAATTTAGTTTACACCCCCTAAGTGTGGGGGTGTAAACTAAAAAAGTACCGTAAGTCTATACCGCGACGAAACTCCCGGCCATGCGCAGTAACTTTATACCGCGACGAAATTGGGGGCCATTGTATAAAAGCAAAGTGATCACCAAGCAAACACACAGTTGTTGGTTAATTTTCATTGAAAGCGTTTGACAATTTTCTTTTGTTTCCAATATGAGTAATTTTGTGCGCGTCTGGAATACCAGAAGATTGCCCATGACGGCAGACGGTGTTAGTTGGGCTGTCAGCCAAGGATTGCTGCCATCTGTGCCCCCAGATTGCCTTGCCCACCGCCAGGCAACAAAGCTGTACACGACTGGAGTACATGGTGGTGGTCGTTTCCAGTGTACAAAGTCAGGATAGGTTAGGTTAGGTTAGGTTAGGTTTGGTTAGGTGCAAATTCGGTGCTTAAAATCCATCTCCCATAGACTTAACATGAAAAATTGAAAGTGGCGTAACTTTGCCCCCGGGCATTTCCTAAAGTTGAAACCGGTATAATTCGACTCAGCTCGGCAAATGCTGTCGATTGACACCCCTTTTTGCCCCCTACGCCACTTTATCTAAAGTGAAGGGCCGCCTTTTTCAGGATACCAAAGGATAGGTAAGTGCTTTTAATCAATTTGAACAATGAACCCTAAAGAAAAACAGGTAAAAAGTTAGGTTACCCAAACATAACCTAGTTTTTATTATCTAATTTCAAATAATTTAATACGTAGTATAAAACAAAATCTTATTTTGTAGAGAAGACTTATGGATCAAGAGAATTGGTCAACCTGCATTACTAGATGGTAGTCATAATAATGCAAGAATATGCCGCATTCATTTTGAGGTTTATTTTAAAAATCCGAAAAAATAGGTTACCACCAGTTGTGCAGTTCCAACCTTGTATTTAGGTAATTTATTAATGCCTGTACGAATTAGTAAAACCTACTTCGTTTGGGAACACCACATGGTATTAGGTTACATATTTTTAATTAAGTATTTAAAATTGTAGGTCAATCGTCACTAGACCAGATTAATAAGGAAGGGTTAGCTTTGCCAGTTACTACCCCACATGATCATAGTCAGCCAGGATGTATACCAGTAAAGATTTAACACCGCAGAAGACAGGTATTATTTTGCCATCTTATCCTTGAACGTAGATATAATTACTAACTTTCTGTTATTAAGGAAATTATTCAACCCAAACGCCAAGATCATTGTCTGCCTCCAGTCCAAGAAAGAGGAAGCCTATGAAGGAAAACAAGTTTTTAAACAAGTCGCTTCTAAACTTGAAACGTAAACAAACACAATTTACTGATGCAGACTTCATCAAGTTTTGTGAAAGCCGTTTCAACGAAGCAGTGTCAAACTTCATTAAAATGCAACTACAGTTAACGGAAAAAAACTATCACGGATATCGGTATACTAACGCGTTTAAGCAGTTTGCACTTATATATATATAATCGGTACCCTTATACCGTGAGGTGTCGGGTTTGCACTTACCATATACTTTTTGGGATCGAAAGTATACCGTGCTTTGTCTAAAACATTCCAATTACCGTCGAAAGCAACGTTGTCTCGAATAACTAACAAATGGAAAATTACACCGGGGTTGAATGACTTTGTTTTTAATGTAATAAAGAGTAAAGTTGACTGTATGTCGGAATTGGCTAAAGATTGCATCATTGTGGCTGATGAAATGAGTTTATTTGTTCCTCACTTGTAAACATCAATTTATCAAGTCACTGTACTCACCTTGAAAATGTTTCTTAACTGGCTAGCCAGTAAATTTTTTACTGGCTAGCCAGTTATATTTTACAAGCGTGCTCATAGATAAATGATAGCGTGCAAAGCCAGAGTTGTCCTCCTTAGTATGTGTCATATTGATTAATTTAGTTGCTTGTCAGTTTGACATTTTGAATAAATGGTGAATTTCTAGTTATTTACAAGTGAGGAACAAATAAAACATTCAACAATACACGCCAGGTAACCATTTTTACTGGCTCAAGGATATGACAGGCTCGCCTAACGGCTCGCCAGTCATCCCAATCCTATCGCCAGTAAAACCTGTTTTACCTGGCTTGTAATGTTAAATACTATTAAAAACACATTTTTTATAATGTGTCAGAAGATGAAATTGTAAGATTCCATGGAACGGATACCAAAAAGATGTATACACCTGCAAACAGCGCACTTGTATTGATGGCTAGAGGAATTCACGTCATTTGGAAGCAGCCAGTGGCCTATTTCTTTATAAGTGATTCATGTTCTGCCATAGATTTACAGATTATTGTTCGTGGTGTAATCGAAAGAGTGCTAAATATAGGTCTAAATGTATTACGCATTGTTACCGATCAAGGTCCTAATTTTACAAAATTTAGGTATTAGGGACAACAAAACATATTTTTATGTTGGCGGCAAAAAAATATATTATTTGTTTGATACTCCCCATCTATTAAAGTCAACCAGAAATCAGTTATTGAGTAAAACATTTGTTACAACGAATGTTAGAACAAGTAAAACATTTATAAAGCATTTTTATGAAAGAGATAAAAATCAATCTTTTAAATTGGCCCCAAAACTAACCGACAATCACATCAATCCCAACAATTTCGAAAAAATGAAGGTGAAATATGCAGCACAGTTACTAAGTGCTACTATCGCTGCTGCTTTAAACACTTACGTTGCTTTAAATGTTTTACCGCCCGCAGCAATGGCAACAGCATAATTCATATCCAAAATAGACGAACTCTTTGATGTGCTTAATGCTTACAGTTTTAAGGGTTCTAAAATTCTTTATATGCCATTTTTTGGTGATGAACGTCAAATGTGTATTTTAAAAGAAATGTTGGAATTATTTAAAAATATGCAAGTATATGATGGTGATAAAAATGTTACCAATACACTGAGGTTTATAAAAGGTTGGCAAATTACCATATCTTCAATTTTAAGGTTATGGGAAATTTTAAAATTAAAGAAAAATTTTCTATGCACCAGACGATTGAACCAGGATTGCTTAGAAAAAAATTTCGGTTCTATTCGGCAACAAGGGGGCAATGCTGATAATCCTACCCCCATTCAGTTTAGAAGAGCCTTCAAGAAATTATTTTGCCTCAATTACTTTGAATATGCTGAGGGAGCAAATTGTATTGAGGATTTAGATGCAGTTTTGAGCACCGTAAATACAGAAACGGTTAAAAATTTTCAAGTTGTATTTGAAGAACGGCCCATATTTTGCAACGTTGTAAATATTGAACACCCTGATTATTATAAATTAAATTTTCCACCACAAAATGGTTTAACGTATGTAAGTGGCTATTTGTTGAAAAAATGTTTAGATAAACATAGCTGTGAAACCTGTTTATCTAACATGGTAGGAAAAAATGAAATGTCGAGCAGCAGTTTATATAGCTATTTTCGAGCATATGAGACCAATACTAATACCGTGTTTGGAAAATTAGTTGTGCCTGCGGAAAATTTTATAGATTATATTAAGAAAATGGATGACTTATTTTGTACTGAGTTTCCGCACCTATCTCTACAAAAAAATGTTGGGAGTGTGTTAAAAGAAAAGCTACAAAATATTGACTATGAATGTGTATGCCCACATTTTAATAAGGATTACTTATTATCACTGTTTGTTAGAGTACGAATTTTTTTTATATTAAAATTTATTAATAATGATCTTAAGCGGAAGAAATACAGGAAACGAAAATGCAGGAAATCGATAAAAGTGCAACACTTCTAATTGTTTTATTTTTATTTTGTTGTACTGTTGTGTTAAATAAAGAGCATTTAGTTTTATGTACTTGTAATTTTATTTTAGTATATTTGAGAACTTAACATTTAAAATCAACAAAGTACGCTTCGCTTTTAATTATTGTTTTAAAAGGTGGAAGAGTCTCTATCTTTCGCAGGGCTGTTTTTTTTAATATTTTTCTGGTTTTTCTTGGAGTATTTTGTATAACATCTTTTCACTATCAACCAGGGGCGTATTTAGGGGTTTGGGGGGGGGGGGGGTCATAAATAAATTCGGGTTATTTATATAGGTGAATTTTTTTTTAATTTCAAATTTTCTTAGTAAAATGTTGATTTTCGAGGGGGTTTTACTGTGCTAATATATGAAAAGTCAGGCTCTGGGGGGATTAATCCTCCCGTAAATACGTCACTGTTGTCAATAGATAATTGCGAATTGTTGCGTAATATAACCTATAACAAATTTTATTTCACATTTTTTTTCAATACTTCCTGCAAGAAAGCACTAACACTTCTAATTTTTAGTTAAACCACTACAGTTTTGGGTACAGATTTACAAGTATTGATTCCTAGGCTGAGATCGACTAAAAAGTTCCTGTTTGTGTATATTTGAATTTGACAGTAAAATTTGCAAAATAATTGTCTTCACTAAAATCCAATCTCTAGGGTTGACATTTCCACGCTCCAGTCTCTAACATAGAATGTGCAGTAACCTGCGCGGCGCTCAGAAAAAGTCAAAAAGATCAAAGTGCCGCCGCGAAGTGAAACTACTGCTTATGGAGTATACTGTGGTCGAACGTCACAAATTTAACACTTGTATTCAAAAAGTAGGTGTAAACTTTGATGGGTATTTAACAGAGTTGAGGCAGATAGCGTCCAATTGTAAAGCCGGTCCCAGACTACTCGTGTTACGTGTATGCTCGTGAACGCACTCGTGCAGTTCCCATCGTTTGTCGGTAAAGTAACACGAGTCAAAGGAAAATTATATCGATTTTGCTCGTAGTCGCACTCGTGGTGGAGCTCCCAGACTACTCGCGAATACTCGTGTTATGCATACGAAAAATAAAATTTGATTTTAGTTGCTTCATAGAACTACAACGCGAAGGGTGCGTATACGATCGTACACTTTAATTTTTAATAATGGAACTATCACCTGAAGCGGTTTTTGAGTTGTTGGACTTGTATGAGAAGGAGCCTGTTATATGGAATCCGAAACATCCGCTGCATCGCAATCGGCTTGAGGTACGAGATGCTTGGAAAAGAATTCAAGATTCGTTTTCCATTGAATGCTCTGTGGAAGAATTGAAGAAAAAAAGAGATTCATTAATAGCAACTTTTCGGTCACAATTGTGGAAAGTAAAAAAACTGTAAAGTCAGGAACTGGCCGTGATACGGTATATAAGCCGACTTGGTTTGCTTACGATAGAATGGCCACGTTTTTGACGTCGGTGTATCAACCAAGGACAACAAAAAATACTGAGGTAAGTATAACGATGTTTTATTTATTAATCTTAATACAAATGTCTCATTTTGTTAAAATTTAATATATGTATTTAACAACATGAATTCTGCCACGGTACTTTTCCGTTTGAAATGAAATAATCAGCAAAATGTTCTCTTATATATTTGGTTTGTTCTGATGGCTTCCTGGGAATTTTACGAAGTGGTGTTAATGAAATCGTGTTTTCATCCTGTCGCCATGCTCCTTCAATTAATGTACCCTCTACTTCACTGTCAAAAGTACCTGGTGGATACTTGGAGGATGATGTTCTACTCTTCCTCAAATAATTGTGCAATAAAACACAGGCCATTGTTATATTTGTAACCTTATCTGGTTGTAGTAGCATTGGTTTTCTAAATACACGGAATACGGACGCCATAATCCCAAAAGCATTTTCAACTACGCAGCGGGCTCGACTAAGTCGATAATTAAATGCCCGTTCTTTACTGCCTTTGTCATGCCTTCCAGTGAAAGGCTTCATTATATGTTTTTCCAAAGGGAATGCATCATCTGCCACAAAAACATAAGGGATGGGAAATGTCTTTGAGGGTAATGGTACATCTGATGGCATATTCAATTCATTTGCAGTAATTTTTTTGGATAAAGCACAATTGGCAAAAACGCCACCATCACTGATCCTTCCCTGACACCCTATGTCTGCAAATATGAAGCAGTAATTTGCGTCAACAGCTGCCATTAGGACCACACTAAAAGATTGTTTATAATTAAAAAATTCGGTACCACTATTAAGTGGAGACTGTATTGTAATGTGTTTTCCGTCAATGCTACCTATACAGTGAGGAAAGTTCAATTTTTCACGAAATCCATTCTCTATAGCTAGCCATTCTTCTGATGTTCTTGGCATCTACAAAAGAGGATGTATATTAAAATTTTATTTTTTTTATCCTATTAGGAAACAGCAGAGCAAGTAGAGCATGAGGGAGAACCCAATGGCGAAGAAGATTCTGGTGGTGAGGAGCCTGCAACGACAGATGATGTTGCCGTTCATAATGTAGGAGATACACTTAGTACACCAACAGTCAAAGGAGTCAGGAAACGAAAGCTGATGAATATTGAAGCTATAGAAACACAAATGACCGATGCCTACAAGATAATGAAGACTGTGGCTAATAAGAAAAAACCTGATAATGACAATTGTTCTGTGTACGCGGAGCTACTGGCCATGAAACTGAGGGAGTTTGATGATTTGAATCGTGCCACAGTTATGGATGAAATTGACAACTTGGGTGTTCCGTGCAAAGATGAGATTATTGACTGAACAACGTCCACCAACACATTCATCCTACAATTATTATCAGTTTCCTCCTTCGCACATGCAGTCGCCTTTACAGAGTCCCAGTTTTTCGGCAAGCGATTCGTCCACCCACAGCTATACAGGGTACCACTCTCCTTTACCGTATTCATCAGGACAAGCCGCTTCAACTTCACAACAAAAACAGCAAATTCCTACATGCAGTGAAGACGCATATTCAGATTTGAATATACTGTAAATAAGTCAGGCAGGCATCCAATAAAGTTATTGTTTACTATAATATTTTACCTTTATTTCGTTTTGTAGCTCTTGAATCAAAGCAGTACATACTTCGTGCACAATGACTGATATACTTTGATTTGATATTTTAAATAAATAGGACAGGCTTGTGAAGCTGTCTCCTGCAGCCAAAAATCTTAGTGTCACTGCTAATCTCTCGTTAACTGGAATAGCTTTTCTCCATAACGTGTCCTGTTTACATATGTGGGGTCCTACTTTATTTAAAAGGTATTCGAAATCGGTAGCAGACATTCGGCAAAAATTTTCAAATTTACCAGATGGTTCTGCATTTAAATTCTCCAACATGTTAGTGCCGCTATACCTTCAGACATAGATATAAAACAAAATTAAAAATCTGGTGTGATACACGCACACAACTTCCTTTTACAGTGATCTTATAATTAGCCAAAAATTTGATTTAAAACGTTTTAAGCATTTTTCAAAAATTTTCAAAAATTACAAATTCTGCGAAAACGGTACAAAATAGAGCGTTAGTTGAAGAGACAAATTTTCTCTAGAATTTTAAGCTGAATTCAAAAATGTAATAATATACCGGGTGTTCTATTTAAAATAAGAGTTAATATAAAAAATAGACAAAAAAACAAAAGAAACCCATTTTAGAAGTATTCAACTGGAAAATCATTTATCTCACATCAATACACATTCAAAATGTAATAAAAATGTAAAGTTTAAAAAAAATCGTTAAAGCCGTTTTTGAAAAAATCGAAAAAAACTGAAAAATCACAAGAGTAAACACCTACTTCCGGTTATGCGATTTTCTTCAAAAGCTTGCTGTCGCATCTGCATAGTACACAAAACTTATATATGAAGTTTCAACGCCATACCGCTTTTCGTTTTTGAGATATTCTGTTCACAGACAGACAGACACACAGACAGACACACAGACAGACACACAGACCAATGAAAAAAAATATGTTTCTTGGGATCAGGGGACTCTAAAACTTGAAGATCTGTTGAAAACTCAATTTCGAATTTTTGGGGTGAATCCAATACTTCCTTTATTGTAAAAGGAAGTAATAATGCATAATTACTAAAAATAAAAGAAGTCAGAGATCAGATGAAATAAATATAAAAAAGATAAACTTACGTGGTTCTGCTCTTATGTAAAGTCGCCATCCACCATCTTCGTTTTCTTGTCATTTTCTTTTTTGCCAATAAGTATCCGGAAGACATAACCAAGTATGCAGCGCTGACCATAATCTGCTCCTCTTGTTCACTATCCATTTTCGAAAAAAGTCTCACAAACGTTACTAAAAAATCACAAACACCTCATGAAGATACAGCGCTTTTGGTTCACACAGAACACAGATATTTTGCTTTAGCTCGTGGAGCATCACGAGTCATCACAAGTATTCACGAATGTTGCTAGCACAAGTATATATACGAGTTACTACGAGTAGTCTCGGAGGTTAAGCAAACATTTGCGAATGTTCGCGATTGCCTGCATTCGCGAACGTTCGCGAGTAGTCTGGGACCGGCTTAACTTTGGAACCTTAAAAGGTAAGCGTGCAGTTTAGGTCACCGAGATGTAAACAAACCGATCGGCACCACTCGGGTCAGAATATGCGGGGTTGCCAGACTGACTGAATGCATGCGCGTTTTCACGTACTACGTTATTACGCTACCAGACATCATTATCCGCCTGTTCGGTTGTTTTTCAGTTAACTTTTGGTAGTTTTGGTAATCCTGCTGTTATTCAATTACGGGTTTGCAGTAAAATTATTTAAAAATTGCAGGCAAAATCTTTTCGTAACTCGTTAGATGTTTGACTTTTAATAAACTTCAATCTTCATTTAAAAATCTTAACGACAGAAAATTTAAATAAAAAATAAAACGGCTACTAATTCATAATTGTTTCTACTCTGTGGATGAATAAACTTTATGTGTTTATGGACTGTGATATTTTGTATTATTTATCGCAACCTAGGATTAAGTTTGCTTAAATGGATTATGTGTTTTATGTACTTACTCTTGTTATTGTACTGTTATGCTTTGCTAGAAACATATTATATGTATCGTAGTCAAATAAATGTATTATTATTATTATTATTATAATTGAAATAAAATTACATCTGTTGGAAAATGGAAGATGAAGATACAGGGGTGTGTAGGGTAGAAATAAAATCGACTGCATTTGTAACTAAACCTTCAAACAGTGCTAAGTTTATTATTGAATATAAAAAAGTGCCAGACATCTAACTACAAAAATTAAAGTAAATTGTTTATAAAAAAGCGCAAATGTTTTTACAAAAAATAAATTGAATTGTTAATAAAACTGTGCATACATGTTTACCAAAAAATAAACTAAATTGAAATGAAATAATGATTTTAATTTTTTATTTTAAAAATCTGGTGTGATATACGCACACAACTTCCGTTTACAGTGATCTTATTAATTAAACAAAAATTAGATTTTTAATTTTTCAGGGGTGAATCCAATACTTCCTTTATCGTTAAAGAAAGTAAAAATTAAATAGGATACTGTTCGCGAATACATAATAACAATTTAGAAAAGAGATTGGTAAAATTGTTCTTATTACGCTATAGAAATTCATATAAATAGTTGGTGAATAGATTTTCTGAAGTTCCAAATTGCGTGCTAATTTTTGATTGGCCATTGTCCCCCAATAATTGTTCAGCAACCTCCCTACAAAAAATGCACCAATCTACCGGGTGACTATAAATGTTTGTGATTTTTTTTTTCTTAGGTTGGCACTGTTTATGGTGGTGGCACTGTAAGTCTATGTCAAATTCAATGTTCGCAGATTAGGTTTTGTGTGATCCTGTGTCAAAACTGACGCAAAAACTAACCTGCTAACCTCGAATTTGACATTGACATTGACACCAACATAAACAGTGCCAACCTAAGAAAAACAATCACAATCATTTATAGTCACCCGCTATAACGGTGTGCCTGCCATTTTCCCCCAATTCGGCTTCATGCGCAATTTCTGTTTAGGGATGGTTTCGTGTCCAACAATAAATTATAATTAATATTTGTGGAATGCTCAGATGGCTTTATGCAAAGAAGGACCCATCTCTAACACGTGTACACTGCACCGCCACCGAAAGCCATCTCCGCTATCGTTTCTTTATTTTTACGACATAATTGTAGATTGGTGTGTTATCTGCAGGGGTGTTTGTTAGCAGTTTGGTGAACTTTATCACTGGTTAAAATTATTACGTGGACTTCCACAACATCCTGTATAGGTAAAATTTAGATTATTGTGGTTGTTTTATTGCAGTTTGGCAGGATATATATTGACATTTTAGATTCGGTTATTTTTTACTTTTAGTATTTATAATTTGGCTGTTTCTTAAATTTTTATTTAGATATTTTGTAAATGACTTGGTAAAACTGCAATTTACGGTTCGTATTTTAGCTGATCCTAGCGCATGCGTAAAGCAGATTGTTTACATCTTCAAACATTGTGAGATTGCGTTAGTATTGCTTTCGTGTGCTCTGTTTGTTTAGTAGTTAGTTTAGTGAACAGCAAGATAACTAAATTTTATTATAGACTAATAGGTATGTATCTGTTAAGCCTATGTCACACCCTCAGTGGTTTTTCAGTTTTTTCGATTTTTTCAAAAACGGCTTTAACGATTTTTTCAAACTTTAAGGTGAATGTGGGTAATTGGGCAACCGGGGTAACTGGGCAGTGGGCACCCATTCCCTAGTTACTTTGATGATAGTTCTAGTGATATTTAGGCGCATGAAGTTGGTTGCTAGGCACCAAAACTTCCATTGGCAGTTATCAGAAATCTCCTAATGCGTCTGTTGGTTCCCTCGCAAATGTTTATGTTTCAATGTTTTGTATGCTATAAAACAATACAGTGCAGTGATGACTTTGATAATTCGAGGTAAGTGTATTTTTATTTCAATGATGACTCCAACTCATACTAGTATTTTGATAAGTTTATAGATCAAGTAAATTGTCTTATTTGGGGATTAAGATGTTCAAAAAATGATTTAGATTAGTGATGGGCTTATTCGAATCAAAAATAACCGGTTATTGAAATAACCTGTGTAACTCGGTTTTCGTTCTAAGTATTCGGATGAAAAATAACCTCATCCTGATACGTACTACGTGCCGCGTCTCAGCGACCTGCGAGTGATCGAAATTCTGTAAATAATACGTCATTCATAACTCATATAACCTTTTCTACGTATGTACTTGATTCACCTAAGTGAGGCTCGCGGCTGCTTGTTGATGTTATTAAGACATTTGAGACTCCCAGTCGACGAGTTAAATTTATGGGGCCGTTCCTATTAAAGATAACGTTCTGCTGAGTATGAGATTTGTCGAAGCTGTGTTGGTATTAATTTATAACGGCCTAAATTTTTGCTTCGAAACGCGGTTGATTATGCCTAATAAGCGATAAACAGAAAGCGAAATAAGATTTTCCAATATCGTAACAGATTTATATTTAATTTTTAATAACGGAGCAGTCGGGACAAGAAGTGGACTTCGATGTTGAAAATTTTAAGTGTGCGTCCTTAGAACCGCGGAAGGCTGAACGTAGATAAATTATGGATTCTAAAATATACCGGTATGATGTGCAAGCGAAAAGAGAAGGGTGGCTACTAGAGAATTTTAGAAACTAAAAATAGATTCAATAGATACTTTGTATTCGCATATTTATAATTTCTTTATGATTAGTATTGATATAGCTATTCTCAATGGTTTAAACTCCTTAGAAATCAAATAAAAATCATTTATACAATTATTATAATTAACGATTAACTGAGTTCCTCTGCTATCTGCAAGTTACGATGCCGATGCAGATGACGGTGAACCGCCAACCGGCAAACCGGCTGACTTAATCGAAACGAATCGAGAGCCAAAATTGATTCGAATGATTATTCAAATAATCAATCGGTTATTAATATGATTCGAATTCAAATAATTCGGTTATGAAAATTGTC
>CALNHX010012493.1:0-24705 GCA_940337035.1 Agriotes lineatus
AATTGGACGCGTCTGCAATAAAACACAAGGTTTATAAAAAATAGGCATTTATAGGTAAAAATTACTACCAAGTTACCATATGTACAACATAAAATTTGTATGAGATTAATGAGTCTCGCAGAATGCTTAATATGTATTTCCTAAATACCTCATTAAAAATAAACCGTTAAAAATAGTCAACAATTCAAGACTGTCGTTGGGCAGTATCTCTGAGACCTGAGAGACATTTGTATCTTGTATCATGTATCACAGATACATAAGCTGGAAGTATCATGTATCAGTTAATCTAAAAGTGACGTATCACGTATCGTGTATCATTGCTACCGATTTTTTAAAATTTATTTCTTTGTAAATTCCCTTGGCACACAACTTCTAAGAAAAAAGGTTTGTTTAATAAACAGACAAGAAGAAATAACCATTGACATCGTATTATATTTGAATAATGGTGAATGACAGCCCATTTTTTCATTAACCATAAACCATAACACACTAGACGGATGTAGTGAATAAATTACAATCAGAAATTAGCTCTTTCATATATATTGTATCATGTATCAATTAAATACTAGTATCATGTATTAATGATACTGAAACTGAATATCATGTATCACGTAGCAAGTGATACTAAAATTGTAGTAGCATGATGCATCACCGATTAATAAAATTTTTCCCAACTCTGAGCAATCATAGAGTATGCCTATATAATACAGGGTGAATTATTAGTATCGCCATTAAGATAAATGGGTGTATGTATACTGATGTCAGTAGAAGTACATTGCCTAAAAATTATTTGCTTACGAAAAAGAATTGCATTAAGGGTCTTTGCAAACGGGTACAGACTTTGGAGAACCACTGCAGTGGCGTAACTATGGGGGGTGATATGGGTGTCGGAACACCCCCCAGACCCTTTAGGAATAACTAAAATTCGTCTTAAACAAAAAAATCTAAAATTGCATTTTAGTAATGTATAATTGAATTGAGATGGAGAATAATCAGCTAAAATAGTTTTTTAATTCAGTTACTAACAATACATTTGACAAGTAATTTTCAAAGAGAGGTTACTGTTAGTCAAATTAACACATTAAAATGTTTATCAAAAATTGTAACGTTTCGCTGGCAGTTCCAGCTTCTTCAGACATTTAAAAAAATTAATATTAAAAAGCCTTTTAGATAAAACAGTAGTTCTGAAAGAGTGCAAAAACTATATTATTAGATATGTGCAAGAATAACAGCCTCACTAATAAACATACCTGATTGAGTTGCATTTAAAATATTTAGTAGGATTCCTTTTATAACATTTATTCCTTAAATCCTTACGTTTTATTATTCTTTCCAAATCCTCATAATTCATATCTTGGTAGAAAAATTATTGTTAGTGTTAGAGTTGGATTTACAATCCTGATGGAAATTAAAATTTATTAATATTTTTGAAAAATATTTGCTAAAAGACTTCTGCTTACAGTTACTTTATGAAAAATAACACATTTCTGACAAATGTGCGCTGGAAGGCCAAATACCACGCCGTTCATGAATTTCAAGCCTATTTTCAAACATAATTCGAATGTAAGGTAAAATAACAACCATATTGGTCTTAATCCTTTACAGTTTAATAGATTACATCACAACTAATATCATCTCATTCTGCTTACGGAATAATTATAACCTAAAAAATTATATCAACACTATGGGGGAATACAAATTTCGACTACTTACGTCACACTTACAAAATAATTAATAACTACAGGTAAGTAATATTAAACTTTCATCAATCAAACCACATTAATAATGCATGTTATATCGATTCCAATCACCAGATAATCACGACGCAAGGGAAAAAATTGCACAATAAATGGATACGTCTGACAAGAAGTCAAACCACAAAAATTAAAAAAGGGTTAAATTAACTCAGGAAACGAAACCCTTATAAGAAGTTTTAAAACTTCGCTATAAATAAACCACCTATCAACTACTACAAAAAAAAACGTTAACTATAAATCAGGATTGACACACAATCTCAAGTAAAAACTTAGAATAAACGCAAATACTATTTACTTTTAAAATTATTATCTTTATTCCACTATAAGAATTACAAATTAGAGTGATGTTTAACATTTAACCTTTCGACCCCTCACATCTTTATAGGGGAAAATATATACATATTTAAAAAAAATAAAATTATATATAACTGTAGGTAGAAGTATTTTAGCAAATATTTTTCAAAAATATTAATAAATTTTTATTTCTATCGGGATTATAAATTCAACTCTAACACTAACAATAATGTTTCTACCAAGATATGAATTATGTGGATTTGGAAAGAAAAACAAAACTTAAAGAATAAGTGTTATTATAGGAATCCTACTAAATATTTTAAATGCAACTCAATCAGGTATATTTATTAGTGATGCTGTTATTCTTTCACATATCTAATAATATTTTTGTACTATTTTCAGAACTACTGTTTTATGTAAAAGGTTTTTTAATATTAATGTTTTTAAATGTCTGAAGAAGCTGGAACTGCCAGCGAAACGTTACAATTTTTACACATTTTATTGTGTTAATTTGAATAATACGTACTAACCTCTCTTTTCAAAATGTATTTTAGTAACTAAATTAAAAAACAATAAATTCTAGCTGATTATTCTCCAATCTCAACTTTAAATACTAAAACAGCTGTATTTCAAAATGTTGTATAATTGAATATCAATTATTACATTCGGACTCGACCATTTTAAAAATCCGATTTCAACGAACCTCCTTCGGACGTGATTGCTGAGTTCAAATTGCCAAAATGTACAAAATCTTCCATATACGACAGCAATGGATGCAATAAGGACATGTTTCCAAGCATATTCAAGTTGCTGCAAATCCTTGCAATTCCTGTGTCAACTGCGACAGCTGAAAGATTATTCTCCACCTTAAAAATAATTAAGACTTACCTCCGAAATATAAAACATTGTAATATAGGCTGAATGGTTTAGCAATACTCTCCATTCACAGAGAACTGCAGGTGAACGTAGATAAAATTATGAACGAGTTATCAAAAAACCAAGAAAACTGGAATTACTACTATAAGTTGTATTACAATAAATTGTAATAATTTTATTGTTTATAAAGAAACAGTATAGTTGCTTTCATTTCTAAAGGACTTGCAGCAGGCCGTGACTTAACTAATTTTTTACAGTCAAAATGACATTTAACATCTTCATGCAAGTTGTTATTTATTTAGCAAATAATTATTTCTGACTTCCTTTGGTTAATAAGCAAAAAAATAAATTCTTAAATGTAACTAGGTGGTCTATACTGTCGAGAAGTTAAATCAAGGCCTACCGCAAGTCCTGTAGAAATGAAATGATATGCTCAATTTTTTTTAAATTCTTATTGTAAGGTTGATCACTCTCCCAGAACACCCCCCAGAGCAAAATCTTAGTTACGCCACTGAACCACTGGCTAGATCAGTAAGAGTACATTATCCCATTGCACCAAATGTGAGTGCTGATTGAAATACCCAAATAAGTGCTTTTTGCTCTCTCGCATTTTATCTAAATTCGGTCTTATTGCAGTAATTTGGGCGATTTTAAGTTCATAGACGTCCATTCCAGTGACCACCAATCAGTTTAAACAATTAAATGGGATGGGATTGTTATTAATTTTTGACGTATAGTTTATCATGCTTGATGTCATCTAACTACCCTTAAATGTAATGACCATACTTACAAATCACCCTGTATATAATGCTCAGAAATTGCAAGATACGACTAGACCCAAACGCCTTAAAAATATTGAACATCTTCATCTAAACAAGTAGGCGTTGGCGTTTCAAAATCCTTAATTTTGTTATGTAGCAGTGAATAAAGGGAGGTCCTAGATGCTTCATGCTGTATCTATTATAAAAAGGTCAAAAATTGCAAGACTTCTACGTAGAACAAAACGGGTTGAGGCGTGTGGAACATCTTCATCTAAGCAAGTAGGCGTTTTGAAATGCTTAATTCGTTATGTATAAGCTGTTCACGATCTTTTTGGGTCAGGTGAGGCTATGACCATCTAGTAATTTTGTTGGCAGAACCTCTGTTGCAACTAAACTCCCTCGTGGAAATTGACACTTTTTGTGTTAGGTTAGGTTGTTTTCAGTTTAAGGTTATATTTTCTGAATAGGTACATTGTTGCCGGATCTCCACATCGACTCGCATTCTTTTAAATTTGGTCTGTCCTTTTTAAATTGGAAGTAGCATCCTTTAATGGAAATTTTTTGTTGTAACAAAATTATTTTGGGCATTTTGACTTTTCCTTTGACGGAAATTAAAATTATTTTTACACATTTGATGAATCATTTATTTTCTTACGAATATTAAAATAATAAATCTGGCAGTGTGGTGGCAAGAAATTGTCGAACAGACACTGACAGAAAAACAAAGTTGCATCCGCTACATCATCGAATCAGTTAGTCCAACATGAAAAGAAAAAATCATAGCCAACTCTGTCCCAAAAAGGTCGTGAACGGCTTATACGAGGGGTATCGTTTTATTTTTAGTCCAGTCATGACCACCGAACACGATGCTTTCGTAAATGACAATTATATTCTCTGCCGCGCATCGAGTACAAACATTTGATATAAAAATATTTTGGGAAAATTCGTATGTCTAAGCACTTGTTCCATTTAATATATCTTGGCAGAATAAACAAGGGTAGTTTATGCTTCACCGTGTGTACAATGGTATCTAATGGTCAACATGTTTAAGACTGCTAGAGCAAAACGTGATGAGGGATCTACGTCTTCATCTAACCAAGTAGGCGTTACAAAATACTTAATTCCTTTATGTACGAGGGGTATTTGTTTATTTTTAGCGCAATTTCGGCCAGACACTGCTTTTCTAATGGCGCTGCTAAAAGTGGGACCCTTTTTGCATTAATCAAAACTTTAGCCCCGATATTTCCGCAGCTAATTCCCAGCGATGCCTTAAAGATATGCAGTTCTTAATTAAATTACAAAACGACGCACAATTAATAACGCGGGCCGGGGCCGCGATTGGCACTTCTTGCGTTTCCGCACTGTGGGAAATCGACATTTGGCGAGACTCCGAACTTAAATATTTGTGTTGGAAACACAATTGCCGATTCCTGCGACTTTGTGTCCAACTCACCGAGCGGCTGAGCGGACGTGGGGTTATCTTTTGGGTTGAGGTCGCCTGAGGATTTCTTTCTTTGACATTCGCGTTCGAGGGGTTCAGGGGACCGTCGCGACGTGGGTAGGGATAGGCGTCCGCGTCGCAGGGGGCAGAGAGAAGGGAATCCAGGCGGGGAAATATCTCGTTCAGTCGCCTTCTCCCAGTGTGTGGATGTGGAAGTGCTCGCTGGAAAGCCGTGGAAACTCCCGATTTTCACTCAATTCACAAAGAGATCACCCAGGCCGCGGCTTTGAGTTAAAACCATGGGGCTTTTATGAGTGCGCCGCATCTATGAACAGTTCTTGCTGCAACCCGTGCACTTTGCTAGAAATTTGAACACTATTTGTAGTTGCCTAGGTACATAACCTCAAAATTGAAGTGGCGAAAAATTAAGTAGGCGATTGCAAATAACAAAAGAATCGCACTTTGAAACATCTGCTACTAAGGCTGAGTGAGAAAAGTGAACGCATACTAGATTAATTCTCACGTCCACTTTGACTCTTGGAGGCATCCAGTTTAAATTTTAAAGTTCGGTAGGACTCCTAATGACGTCATAGCCCCGACCTGCACCAACAATAGAAACAGTTAGTTGGCCATGGTCCCGCACAAGGATATCTAGATCTGTGCATGTGTTTGTGTACGTACATTCAGAAGAAATTCCGTAATTGGAACAGCCGTTTTACTAGCGGAAATTTAAAGTGCTAAATGCTGTAAGCGATTTCGCAAATAATGTCGGCTAAACGCAAATCGTCAACTGTAATTCAACATCACAAGGTGAGATTTTTCAAATATTTTTGTCTGAGTTTAAAGCCACCCCCTGCATTAAGCGTTTTCAGTGTATGGTGGCCGACAATTTAGATATAATTGCCTTTAATTGATAAGATGGAGGCCCGCATGGATGGAAATATCACCCCCGATTGTAACAAATGGCCTTTTTATATTCAGGCCCACCCTTGCCACTTGCTAAGGGCATCCAGCACAAGCAAAATATTTTTCACGTTTCCAACAGTGCAAAAAATTGTCTGGGGTGCTCGCGTTCAACCCCCACGGCGTTTTATCTTGACACGCTATTTTTTTCTGGGGGAAATTTACCTCTAAGGCCTAAATTAGTACCGAAATGTAAATGACTGAATATGTACAAATTTAGCAACACCCCTGTCAGAGTGTTTTAGGAGTTATTGTCTAGATAAGATAAATCAATGTTACTTAATAAACACTTGCAATGCGGACACAAGCTCCTAGATAATAACTCGCTAATCAGTTAAAATAGTAAAAGCTGATTTCTTTATATTTTGTTTATCTTTGCTATTAGCTATAATTAATTACATATTAACGGCCTCATAATTCATAATAGTAATAATAGATTTCAATGTCAGATTTATGTAAACTCCACCGGAAGTTAAATGGGTCAACATTTGTCCAATAAAACTATCGAATTTAAAACAACTAAAAAAAATCGATTTGTGCCAATCTTGAATTTCCCACTCTGCTATTTCTGAATATTTTATTGCCCCATTGTAGAAGAGGAAGTCGCACTAATCCATTATTTCATGCTCGCTGAATAAATAATCCGACCACTCTTGTACAGGCATGAAATTTTAAATAAAATTTAACTTTCCCATCAGTTGCTCTACTCCATTAGAGTAATTGTACATGTAGATTATTAACAAATTAGTAACCCCTATTACCCCCTTTTCAAAACAAAAAATTGTGACAGTTGCAGCTGCTACGTATTTTAAATCAATTTAGTGTAGTTCCACGATGACGTGCTAGTGAAAGCAATGTTTATAGCCAGATATCAAACGAACTTTTGACCTTATTATAGCAGCCAGTAATTATAATGAGCGCCATCAGAGCCTAAGTGCCACCGGGAAGTACGGAAAAGGCTCAGCACCGATTTCAGAAGTTTTTAATTGGAAATTAAGTATTAAGGTTGGAAAGTTGAACTTCAATTGTTCATTTGCCGTTGTAAGTTTGTATTAGGGTTAGAGCTGTGAGGCTAGGGGAATCGCGAAATCTTAAAGTCAGTTTTCCCTGTCCTATAAAGTTGCTGGATGATTTTTGCTGTTGAAATTCACCGTAAAGCTAGCCAAAGGCTGTATATTATTGGCGTCATCGCATTATGTCAGTGGCGTCTCATCTTAGGGCCAAATGGATAATGGAAATTCACAGCTACACTCAAGAAGATAACAAATTGGGAAATTATAATTTGCCATCAAGGGGAGCCGCTACTACAATTGTGGCCCTTCTAGACGATCCTTCTACTTTTACTTACTAATTAAGAAAATATTTCAAAATTGAACATAATTTAACGTCCCGAACATGAAAAAGTTTTTACAAAAAAAGAAATAGGTACTTGGTCGCCCCAATTTTTATAGTGATGCAGCTGAGATAGCAATAAGGACTAATATGTATTGTTGTTATTACAATGACTTTGCATATACATATGCACAATGATAATAATTTTGAAAGGAAATCAAGTGCAGCCGCAATTATAATTATAGCGACCTCAAAATGTGATTGTTCTCACTTGAATTTGTACAACAAAACGAACTGGAAGAGCTACGTTTTGCTGAATACCTATGGCAGAAATGAACATCAGTATTTCGAAACAAAAGAAGCCGAATGTATAGCTAATATATTAAAAAAAAGAGTTAATAACAAAGACGTTATGTAACAATCGTTAACGAACGTTAAGACCTATATCATTTATGGTGTTAGCAGCTTATGTGTTAAATAAAGAATTATGAAAACATTTTTATAATTTCTCACCAGTCTCGCATAGGGTGTTCAATTTATTGTTAGAGATAGAAAATAACTTTACACACAAAAGTTGTAAGGATTTATCGGAACCACTAGAATCTGTTAACGCAGAAAACAAATCAGTATCGCTAAATAAGTACTAAAATAGCATCGGCATCATATTTTTAAATTGAATACCCTAGACAGGATGTCGGTTTTTCGACCTTAAGCATGGGGATTTCGAACATCTTAAGGGATACGCAGTCGGTTAAATTAGGGCAAAGTTGCTCATTATAATTCTGATCAATGTTAAAAAAACAGACATTTCTTTAAAAATTGCACTAAAAATGTCAATATAGTTTGTTTCTAAGTAACCTAATAATCGAATTGTAACGAAAAACTACAATCTTAAAAACGAACACGCTCTGTACGTATATATATAAGTTTTAAGATCATTCAAGATTTCAGTTTCCCCGATTCCAAATACTATATAGTGTGCCCCACTTAATACTAAATTAACTTCTATTATTTTTCCATTCTTATACAAAACAACCATCACACACAAAAGAAGAAAAAATTAGGTTAGGAATTAAGAGTAGAACACCCGTATATCTTTTGTAGTTATGCGATTTGAACCAAATTTTCTTCAAATATAGAACGCATTATGGTCTACTGGTGACCAACAACCATTCGCCCCCTTCAAACGCAAAGCCACCTGAGAATAATAGAAAAATAAAAAAAAAATTGTATTAGGCATTTCTTATCCGAGAAGTATACTACAAAAGTGGTTCAGAATTACCCAAAATGCTGAACTCCAAAACTTTCAAAATTTAAAAACCTATATTTTTCATTAATTTTTTTCATAAAAAATAACACTGATAATATATAGTATGATCAAAAAGTATTTTCATCTAGTATGGCCATGGAATACTTCCTAATTTATGAATGCAACTATAACTCACTTATACAAAGCAAATGTCAAATTTTGACATTAAGTATAAACGTAGTTGCATTCATAAATGAGGAACTAGACCATAGGCCATACTAGATGAAAATAATTTTTAATCATACTTTATTTTGAATTAAATTTTAGTTTTAGGAGCAATTTTTTCACAAATTAGAAATACATAAATACAACGCAAAAAAAATCTAACCCATTAAAATTATATTTTCGTTTTATGGTTGTCACCTAATTTTCACGGGAAATCCAAATATGAAAAAATATACCGGGTGTTGTATTTGAAAAAATTGAGAAAAATAACATTTCGCGTAAATTAATCATTCTCTACAGTTTTGCGCTTTTTCGAAAAATTTACGACGTATTTTGTAAGTAGACTATTCTTATTATTATTAATAGTCGGTGTTGCAAACAGATTTAAAAAATCATGATGATAGCGCTAGCATCGTGGCTCCAAAGTCGACTCTATTTTGGTACTAAAGTGACAATATCTTCAGAACGGTTAGTGATACAGATACAACTTTATGCAGTTGTATTCTAAATATGACAGGGAATCTAAAAATGCAAAAGTATTCAAGGTGTTCTATTAAAAAAAAAAAAAAGTTTGGGTTGGCATATTTTTGTCAATCACCCTGCATGTACCTAAATATTTTTAGAATGTAGGTCCAATGATCGTATTACCATATCAAAATTGGTTTTGATGTCTCTAATAGTTAAGGACTTAAGGAATCCTCCGTCCACACAGTAAACACCCACCCACAGGGTATTCCATTTAAAGTAACCGCGGGTGGTATTATTTTAGTATTTGGTGATGCTCATTTGTTTTGTGTGGTGAAATATTCTGGTAATTCGGTTAAAACGTTGGCTTTTTCTATGTGTAATAGTAATAAACCACTTGGACCAATGATTACACATTTCAAATAAGGTTTTTTTCAAAAAGTAGTGTTGTCGCGAGACGAGATGAGATGAGATTTAGGCTCGGATTTAGGTAACCATTCTCAATATCAAAAGTTGATTCTCGATCTCGAACACGAGAATCTCGATTCTCGAATTTTAAATGTGCTGTGCATACCGAATTGAGGCTGCGGTTATTCTAGAATCTAGAGTAACCGTTGTGGAAGTTTTATAGAAAATTTGAATCAAGTCCTATAACTATATTTTATTTGGTTCCTCTGCGGGTTTTAAAAATACTATTGAAAAACTGTCGAAAGCGAATATTTAGTTAATCTCGTCTCGAATATTTGAGAATTTTCCAAAATGGCGGCTTAAGCACACGCTATTCTTGAGAAATTTATAGAATTTTAATCAGAAAGCTACACAAAATAATGAATATGTGTATAAATTCCCTTGCTTGTATGCATTTTCTCTGAAAAATGTATCTATAATGATTAATATAGGTGGCTGCCAAATACACAAGGACAGCCGTACACAGATCCATAGTGTCCACAGTGTCTAGGTGCACTCCAAAATCTAAAATGGGACCTGAAATTACCTACAAGTAAATCAGAAAAGATAGTTTCGAGCCCTATAAGCACTTTAGGGTAATTCGCCTTGCCGGCGCCGGTGCATTACGAAACATCTTAAGCCCTTCAAGCTTGTTAGGTTATTTGCAGTCGTTGCTATTGTTGTAACATTCTATACCGACAATAGATTAAAACAAAATATGCTTTGACGTAAAATCAATGACAATAGAGTGCACCCAATACTAATAATTGCGTGCACTCTGGAGTGCACCTAAACACAGCGTAGTTTAATAATTGGTGAGACACAGCGTATGTGTACAACTGAAAAAACTATACCATCTATAGTGTTGTGAAATTACTTAAAGATTATTCACGAACGCGAATGCGTAACTCAGAACTTATCATTTGCAGAGTTAAATTAATTTAACGCTGTTATTTCCGGCCAATGACGTACATTGATGCGTATTTAGCAATATCTAGTTGGTTATGCACTCATTTCATAGTTCTCTGATATTAGTTTGACTTATATTTGTCAACTGAAACAACGATACTATTTACAGTGTTGTCATGTTTATTTAATAATTGTTAACGAACGACTTTTGAAAAAAAAACAATTTTCGAATTCCACTATTTTCAAACAGGCGGTAAAACGGGTTTTCGAATTTTATCGAAAAAAATATAATTAAAAAATATTTATACTCATTTGAATGTTTTCAGTTTATTTAATATTTATGGAACTACAAACATATAACAAAAAAATTATACTCTGTACAAAAACGATAAATAAACAAATTTAAATAACTGAAATCTGTACAAAATAATGAACTATTTCATTCAGTATTTTTCCTCTGGAAATATGTTTTCAGAAAACAAAATGTCGACTGACCGATACATAAACTTATTCTAGATACAAAAGTGCCTGAAATAGAGTGTAGTCTCTCTCACTGGCTACTGAACTTGGTTGTATATTTTTCAGGGAACCAAACAATAAATCTGAATTCTTTGTTCTTTTATTGGTTGCCTCAAATTTGATATTATTTCTTCATATTTCCTAAAAACCTAAGAAGTACCTAAAACCGATTTTTTAAATTTAAAAACTGGTTTTCGTATTTTACAAATTTATAAGAAAAGGTTTTTATACCTGGTTTTCAAAAACCAACAAATCCTAAGCAGTACCAACTTTTTCCGCTTACTTACTTGAAAATGGCATGTATTTTTGAAACAAATCATAGGCTACTTTTTGTGCTTTTTTTACTTGTACTTGTGATATTAATAGCAAAAAGCAAAAAAAGAGACCGTTTTTGATGCTAAAGCCACTATGATTTCTATCCAAAACAATATAAGTTTGGCTTATTACATGAGAAATATACCTAAGCCTCCTCACCAAATTTTTAAAAAGATCGATAAATGAAAAGAATGTATAAAAATATAGTTTTGTAAATAGTGAAGTACCTGTGGGCGATTGTAGAAGTAGACAATCAATAATTTCCTCGAATAAACAGGTAAATGAGTATCAGTTCGTTGTATATCTGTAGCATTTAAAGCATTGTACATAAGAAAACATGGGGGCCCTGCACAATTGAAACATCGATATAATTTGTAGTGTTGCAACCTTTGCGTATTGTATATTAACGAATATACAGGGTACGGCAACGATGCAGGAGTGGAAAATATTTCTAAAAACTATGAGGGTTTCATTTAATTTGCTTATATAAAAGTTGTAGATATTAGATGGAGCACATTAATAAAATAAATTTGATTATACAGGATCGCTCAAGTGTGGCGAATCACGTATGTACTTACCTTTTTTAAATAGAGCGCCCTAAAGTAAACCACCCTTCGAGTGTAAAATAGTGTCGCTGGGTATCAATGCTATACAGGGTGCTCAAAACAAA
Source organism: Agriotes lineatus (assembly GCA_940337035.1). Lineage (NCBI taxonomy): Eukaryota > Metazoa > Arthropoda > Insecta > Coleoptera > Elateridae > Agriotes > Agriotes lineatus. Next base: position 12,224 of record CALNHX010012493.1, read on the forward strand.
TTTAATATCTATTTTTTATTGAACAGAAACAATAATTTTAGCCCCTTAAGATTATTTCCATAAAGGAGTAACGAACAATTACTTGCCTTGCTTACGAATTTAATATAACATGAACATTTTGAAGTCCAGGTTTGTTTTTACTTGTACATGATTATGGTTGATGGAATTTTAATAATATCTAAAGAAGCAGTATGTATTGCACAATTAACAGTAACGTATTTCACCTTAAGTTATTACCTTCCCTCTAAATTCTACACAAAGTAGTCGTGAGACGTGACGTCAGACATTTCAGAGCAGCTCTTAATCCCTGAAACTTTGATGGTACCGAAGTTACCACTTAGAGAAGGACATTTTAATCACAGCCGGGAGGACGTCGAAGAACTGCTCCAAATCTTAAAAGGAATGGCTTATAGCGCCCATGAATTTTTCAAGCCCTACGACCTTTCTGGGTGCCGAACAATAATAGCTGCCGTCCCGCTTCACAGTTAAAATTTAAGCAGCTCCGGAAGCCCTATATCACAAACCCCGGTCGAAATTTATCAGCAACAAAATACGCTATCTCTGCGGTAAGGCACAGAACAATTTCAGAAGTTCCCGTTCCCTGGCGACTATTCATTTTAATTTTTCCCATTTGTATCAAGGCGAGTGCATTTTTGTAGCCCAAGTTTAAAAATTCGCTTTCGCTCCGTGCAGCTCACCCCGTTCGATACTTAATTAAAAATTGCTCATGAGCCCACGAGCCCCTGGTTATTATTTAGAAGCCTCGGGAAGGAGCTGCGGGCTAATGAGTGGATTGATTACCAAGGGATACGTTGCGATTTTATATTGAGAGAAGAGCCAATTTTTGTATAAAGTATTTTATCTACGGCGCTATAAGAAATCAGTTGTTTCGCACAATCAAATCCGCGAGAAAATTAATAATTTTATTTATCTGTCAAAAATCATACATGGTTTGCTATCGCACAGATGACAACTAGCGTTGAAGAACAGGCACTGACACAATAAATAGTGTAAAAACCCACAGGAAAATGCCTTTAATGGACTCGTGACTCGTGTGCTTTCCCACTCAACTAGCGTTTCGTACATCAAATTCTCACTTACAAGAAATACATCGCTTTCCATGCTTGGTATGTAATAAATCTAATATAGAGAAAGAAAAATACTAAAATTTCGAACCATAAAAACAGAAAAAGAACATGAATATTATAAGTATGTAAGTATGATCAAAAATGATTTTCATCTAGTATGGCTATGGAATAGTTCCTAATTTATGAAAACAACTACGTTTATACTTAAATGTCAAACTTGACATTTGATTTTTAAGTGAGTTATAATTGCATTCATAAATGAGGAACTATTCCTTAGCCATACTAGATGAAAATATTTTTTGATTATACTATACAATCAAAAATTAGTCAACCTAAACGAATGAGGATGGTAAACAAAGGGCTCGTAGTCGTAGGTTAGAAGTTTTTACGTGTATGACTCAGCTTCAGTCATAATATGAGACCGTCAGAACGTTTAAATTAGATGAACATTTTATATTTATTTATTTACGTATCAATGTTTTCGTTTTCACTAAAAGTGGCTTATAAAAAAATGTAATCTAATCAATATTGCTGTTGTTAGTAAATAATCAGCTATTGGGAGTACCTTATTTACAACATTTGATCGTAAGTTTGTTGAACAATTTTTCAGCAAAATCGTCGTGTTAGGATAATAAATGTGATCACAATGATTAATCAAATGTTTTTCGAGTGTCTAAATGTTTGCAATATTTGGTTGGCTCTTTACATTTTTCAACTCCGTTCCTAAAGTGATAAGATTTTTCCCGATAAAAAGTAACATATTTCGAAACGGTTTCCCGTTCTTCAAACTACCAGTGCACCATTGCAATCAGCTCATTGGTGGGTTTACGGTGGAACCTCCCTTGTTGTTTTAGACGAGTTTTTCCAAAATTAAACAGAAAATAGGAAAATATGCTAATACGCACAAAATCTGTGTCAGTAAAGTATGAAAACTGATTCTTATAACTATAAACAGGCGTTATCTGCATTATACGGCAGCGAGAAGTTATTATAGACAATGGCAATATACAAGGGAACTTGACTAATCATCTAAATGTCGAAACTGGTGCTTGTAGTTTTTGTGCAAACATAATTCCACATTATACTTTATTAACTGCGGCGTAAATATTATTCAAATATAGAATATGTGCCTTTATTATGCGTAGTCAATTTATGATATATCTTCTTGGCAGATATTTTACGTGTTGTCGAAGCAATACTGGTCATTGTCTAAACGAAGAGTTCACCTTACACGTCGAATCTTAAAGCTTTGAGAAATAGTTTTAGAAAAAAATCGTTTTGCCGGCGCTTTTTTCGAGCAGGCGGAAAGTGAATATCTTGGAAAGAGTTTAATTTAAAACAGCATATTTGTATATGATATATTATTTGTATGTACCATGAACAACACCTTTATTTACAAATGTAGGTGATCACTCATTAAGTGTTTTCAACGTTTGAAGCAAAATTTAGGTTCTGTTTTTTTTGCTAGTGACAAGGGTGATAAAAGCAACGTTAGCATTTGTTGTATATTTTTGGAGAATATTTTTTCTTGGATTTAAAAAAAATAGCTTCAAAAGTTTCACTTGCGTGGGAAGCCCTTTGCAGATTTTTGATTTTATTTAATTGTTATATTATACTATATAAACTAAATAAATCCTTCATATCACGGAATTGTTACAAGCTAGGGGATTTTCGGGTTAATGACATTGTAGGGTAGAAGTAATTATGTAATTAAAACCATATAATACGCTAGCTAAACTTACAATTTCTCAACATTAGTCTTTGTAATGGTTTTTTTTCCTAAATGAATGGTACTTCCTGAACTTCATAAATAGAAAAAATGCTTTTTAATTTTTCGAAAAATATATCTCACAGTCTAATTTTATTAATTTGCTGCTCAATAGTACTCATTATATAAATAAGAAAGCTTAATTCTCCTTTGTTGTTAAAGATACTAGTTGACGAGATAAATTTTCGTGAGTTACTGTGAAATATTATGAGAAATTCAAAACTTAGGAACTAAATGAAAGAATTTTCTATAAAAAAAATTAAAACTGGCTTTTTTTGCTATTATGGGGTTTTAGAATGAAAACCGCAGCGATATTAATAGTATATAAAATATCAATATTTTCGTGTATAATAAGTTAGGTATCTACTGCGGTTAGTTTTGTTACAATTCCAGTTTATTTATTTTAACTTAAGGAAACCATTTCAAACGAGTGAGGGGATTTACCGCGTAAATATTCCTCCACGGCAATTGAGTTAAACACTTATTTGTGAAACGGCGTCATAGCACATTAAACAAGGATAATATAAAAATTTGGATGTAAACAAAAAAATGCATTTTTAATTCTAGTGTATTTTTTTTCTGGAAAACCCATTTTTATTGGTTCAAAATTTCCAGAACCGTATGCCCGCAGACTATTGCACGACTCGAATGTATTCCGCACACTTACTTAAAGCCTCGCCTCGGCAAAACAGTCAGCAACCTTGCCGTAACAGCGTCTTACACAAGAAGCTTTTTGCGAGAGCATCTCATAAGATATCCTTACTGATAAGCGCAAGTTTGTATATGTATTTTTACTCTATTGATTTGATTCGATATTGCTTATCTTATTTGTCTAATTATTTATGTCTCATTATGTTGCTTTTGTGTTAACGGCTCTTTTTCCCTGAATAAAAGAGTCTTGTGAAAGGAAAGGAGGTCTGGACTCTACTCTGACACGCTCTCGCATCATGGTAAACTAGGATTAGTAAAGTCATATTTTTGCAAAACCGATATGTCGGCTTTTTCCACTATTAACTTGCTATTGTGTCTAGTATCGTTTTTTGGCGTCGATTTTAGATTTCTGACTTTCGATTTTAAATCATTTGCCGTATGTGACGTATGACTTTTCCAACTGTCAACATATGCTAATTTCTAACTTAAGTTTCTAATAAGCAATGTCTTTACTTCAGGATGGTTGTAATCCCTTTTATTTACTTTTTCTATTATTGACCATAGCAGTCACTTTCAGTTTAATTTCGTTATATCAATAAGTCTTATAAATGCATTTATTTTTTTGTATATTACTCGTACTTACCGGTAACCCTCTTGTACTTACTGGCGGTATCGAGGGGTTGTATCTTACCATGTATGGTTAATGCAATATTCTTATATGCAATCACTTTTACTACAAGATCGTGTTTTCTTCTTTTCCTTCTTCTACCTTGAAATGGTTCATATTTACCAAGTCTTCTCTACTTTTTATACGAAGAAAGTCAGCTCTATTTCTATCTCTTTCGAGTCGTCCCACTGACCTTCCGTATATGTTTGCTAGTTGTCCTCATTCATACTCTTCTTCTAGTCTTCGTCCATTTTACTACATCCTACGCGTTGATTATTTCTCTTATACATACTATCATTTGCTTGTCTATCTTCGTGTGTTACTCCATAAATTGATCTTATAATTCTCATTTCTACTATTTTGGATATTTGCTGTTGCAGGTATTACGTCTGTCTTATAATTTTGACTACTTTATTTCATGTCGCGATTATTCCACATCCGACTATTTCTAATGCTTTCTGCGTTTGCCCATTTACTTATTTGTTGAATGCTGCTAGTAATGACAACTCCTAAATAGCTGAACGTCTTAACGATTCTATTGTGTTTGTGAGTTATCATCTGACTATTCACTATCGAAACGCATCAGTGGTACTTCGGTATCGTCGAAATCCCTATTCTCATGCAGATATAGGTGTTTTTTATTCAATATCGATATGAGCAGCTTCAGCATAGTATTTAGTAGATTAATTCAGGTGTAATTATCGGGTATCTTCCAATCGCTTTTTCATATAGTGTAGCTCTCTTTCTAATTTGTAGGCACCTTGTTTTCACACTTTGTAGGGTTACCCTTTCTAGTTTGTGTAAGTTATTTCTTCCACTACAATTTAATCACTGATTTACTCATTCTTCCATATCTCTGGGAAATGTTCGATCCATTTTTTTTGCGTCAATGTTGTTAGTTTTAAACATTAATTGGTTCTTTTCTTAGTATTTAAAATTTTTGAGGTTTTGATTTCTTCTACAGTCCAGTGCTTGGAAATAATTCAATAACTTCAAAATTTACTTCATCTGCTTCCCAAGCTAAACTTTATTCTTGACATCTCTTTAGCGTTTTTCTTCTAACATCTCAGTTTTTGATGATTCATATGCATTAAAAAAGCTAGCATTTTTTAAAATTACGTTTCGATAATATTTATACATGGCGGTACCCTTACTCTTATTCGGGAAAATTTACTACACATACAGATAGATGGACCACCATTTTTATTATTAAGCATTCATTGAATGTTTTGAAATGTATTTTTTGCATTAAAACTGCCAATGGCATTGGCCCCACCGTCCCGTGCCAATTCTACGCCACTGGCGCCCAACAGTCACATTCGTTCAAACTTGCAAATACACAACAGAATCACTCGGCATTGTGGACGGCAATTACGCCAAGTTTGTAGTTTCAGAGTTAGAAGTTGTTGCATCGATCCCGCGACTTCGCATCCTGCACGTGGTCATATTTTGTCAACTCGTTGCACTGACGGTCGAGCCTGTGCATGACCAAGGCCGACTAGACCAGTTATTCCGCTTTTGCAAGTAGTTATTTGCATAAGGTTGCAAGCTGCATGATGTGTTTAATTATTGGTTGGACGGCGATCGCTGCCAGTATTTATTTCATATCGATTTGTAATACTGATATGTGGGCCTGTCGCCAGCTTTTTGCATTTGTTGTATGTACTTGAAACTCGGCACCGGTGAGAGGATCCGCTTTTCTGCGGCCAAGACGTGAACTCTTCTCGGGGGAACTAATCCCACAGTTTTAATAGTCATCCGAGCCATTTGTAATTTGCATCCAGTTCATGTGCGACCATTTTCGGTCTAGAGTGTAAGGTAAGCGTTTCGAACAATCTTTTACTAGGTTTTCGCATTTCTAAAGTAGGGGATTTCCCTATCACATTTACATTGATAACGAAACCATATTGGATACACGTTAAAAAATATCCTAAAAGGCGCTCTTACTACAGTTATGGTCCTTCGAAGTCGTCATTGTATATTATCCATCCCTTTTTTCATAAATGTTGTCCCTATTAGGGATATAACAGGACGAACCCAATACAATATCCACTTATATAAATATATAATATAAAAACTAAATGTAGCATTACTTTAAATGTGAAAAACTAAAAAAATTGTGAAACTGTGAAATGAATTTATAACCGTTTTATGACACCCATTTTTGTTAATATCGTCGCCACGTCTGTTTTATCATGTCTTAACAGTGTCAGTATGTTCTTGTAACAAATATAAGCTCTAGAAAAGTTTTCAGTTTAGTTTCACATTCTTTAATTTTCTTCCAAAGTTTCTGGACAATGGATGGTGCCTTTGTGGGCCTACAATCATATAGCATTCGCACTGATTGGGTGCCTTTACCTCACAGAAGCATCTGCTACATGTGTTTTAATTAATGATATAATGTACCGCACAGGCTAATTATGCATTTGCCGCCATTCGCGATCCAAACTTCAAAGGCGCCAACGGCTTATCGAAATACCATAAAGGGAAGCTAATCTTATCCGAGTTTGGCAAATTAACCTGTCAATTAAGCCTGCAATAAGGTGACAGGTCATACAGCCCGAGTACTTGATTTTCTTACGTACTTTACTGTTTGTTGCTGCTAGTTAAATCCCAAAACTGCATTTAAGCATTTACGATGCATTTTCTCCCGATCCGACGAGTGCACAAAGAATCCATGCGTTAACACAAAGAACTTCGAACAGCTGAAAGAAGCGTAAACTAATCCGATTTTTTGTCAGGCTCATTTGTTTCAGTCGGTGATTTTAAAAATAGCTCCCTCAAACATGCAATTTCTGTAATTGAAGTTGAAATATAATTAGCAGGCTCAATTAACACTTCGTTATTCATTTTAAACGCAATTAAATGGCGGAGCGGATTGGGAGTTCGCACAACTTATTCGCTCACTTGATTCGCTTTTAATTGACATGAAAGTGCCGATGATATGACACCAAAGATGATCTTTAACGATATTTTCTATTTCTTGGATTTTCTTAAAGCGTGGCTTATATATTCTATAAAAAGTACAGTTTCTTCACTACTACCATTATTATGAACACAGGCGTTACTTTCCTACCCCCATGAAAGGTGAGGTATCCACTCTTAAAAGTGGCTTGGTAAAAGCTAGACCCTAACTTATTGCAGTTTTAGTTTTAGTCATTACACGTTTTTCGATTGATTCCACAAATGAAAAATAAAATTGTTTATCTGAAAAATTTCCAAACAAGAAAAGTAACTGAGCGAAAATGTTATTCAATTGTATTTAAATACAATAGGTTTTTTTGTTTCTACCCATTAGTGTAAGAACTTTGACGATTTTTTTTTGTTGAAAATAGGAGAAGGGTTTAGATTTTGTGTAAAATAAATAGAAAAATATTAAAATGATCTACTATAGCATCAGCAACAACGCATTAGATGCCTCTACATTATTTATTACTATTGTGTATGACACATTTTGAAACAGTATTTGGGATGAAGACCGGCGTCACATTTTTTATAAGTGGAATTGGCTCTTCTGGTATACACTTTGTAACATCTCTCCGTTATATTCTAATCTATTAGATGGTTTCTTCCATAAACCGGATGTTTTCACTTGGGAGGCTGAACAATTTTATCTTGAGAGGATGGCGTTCCATAGATTGTGAGGAAATCCATGGTTATCGAAAACGAAGTAAACCGGCTACCCGGTCAGCATTTGAAAGTCTGTATTTTTTCATCATTCTGTAGGAGACATCAATTAAGTACGAGAGACCAACTCAATTTTCTTTGATGCATCCGTGTGTGGTAAGAAGCATGCGGATGCAGCTTATCGATCTGTTGTAACTGGAGAAAAGTTTGGCCTGAATGACTGTAATCTAGTGCAGGTATCTTGATCAACATAATCATAGTTGGTTATAAAGGTCACAACCTTATTATATTTCCATCTGACAAGGACTCTCTTGTCAGAAATGTCTGATCATCGTATTTGGAATATCTAATTAATGTAAGTACGCTGATTAATACCATCGTAGTTGGTTGTACTGGTCACAACCTTATTGTCTTTCCATCTAGCAAAACCTCTTGCTTTTTTACCATATCTTTTCTTTCTGGAAGAGGATATTTGTTTGTCCTTGTATCTTCTATGGCATCTGCTGAACAATCTGCGCAATTAGCTAGATGACTCACAAGTAATTGCCAAAGAATATTTCAAAACTCTGGTTAGGGGAGCGCATTTGCTTGCTCAATGAGTGATATTATGACGTCGCCCCTAATAGTATGTACCAAAAATGTTTTCCTTATTTTGTCGGTCTATCAATTACTTACATAAAGATCCCAGTTTTAGCAACCGAATCTTATATGCTTTCCCTTTATGATATACTTTGCACAGTGTTTGTTGTATGGTATCATAAATTCATCTATGGGCACATGTTCTTGTAGCCTGTCATGAAATTTAAAAGCTTCGTTTAGGTGTGTGATCAAAGGCATAGGTTGAAATAAGGGATCTTCCCTGTCAGTGTGATAGGGAAGATTCCATTTAAATGAAAATTTTTCAAAATCTGCACACAGAGGAGTACTAATATTTTGCAAAATTGTTGGAACGTCGAACAAATTCGACCAAAATATCCTCTTCTGAGGATGCTTGGCATGTCGCGATAGAACACCACCAATAAAAACGTACATTTCATCCAGTATTCATTAATTTATATTTATGAAGTTGTTTTTTGTGCTGAATACAAGTTTGTTTGAATCAGTTGTTAGACAACTCCTTTGTAAAAATAACTTGAAAAACATCACAGGTTTTTTTTAATTTACTTGGTTTGTCATATTGGCGTGTCTACGGAGTTTTATGGCCATGTTGAGACATGGTTTCACCCTTTTCCATTTGACTTGCATAGTTTTGAGAACTTCTGGTTTTTTATCCCTGATGTTAGCATACCTTCTGAGTGGCTTTCATCACCCGAGTCCCAATATGAATCCGACAATAACACATTTTAAAATAATCTCTGAAACTTCTTTGTGGCGTGAATTCATAATTCATATTCTTATTTTGTATATTACCAATCGCTGGCACTGTCTTCAATTTCTTCTACGCGCATTTTGACTTCACATACAGTTTATAACATTTCTGAATCCAAGTAGTAGTTCATATCTCTGGCATGTTCATCATCGCTCAAATCCCCGTCAAGGTCAGTGTCGTTCCCATCAACTGGTGATATTGAAAAAATATCTATTAGGGGTTTTGTATTACATACATCAATCATCATTCATCATTCTCTTCAAAAACTTCTAAAAGCTGTTCCAACGCTGTTCCAACGATAAACTGTAACATGCTAAACTAATAGCATCCGTTATAACGGATGTTACAAAAAGTGTAATTTTTTTAATGAATTTTCATTCAAATACACCTACGTAGAAGTCAGCTAATAAAACACAACCTTAATAAGTCGCTAGATAAGAAGCTACCCGAAGCCACGTATGCTACATGTGACGGATCCGTCTTTAACAAATTGTAACGAAGTATCATTAGAATATTGTTTTCCGGCAAAGCTAAACATAAACAAAGACAGCTGTCACAACAAAATATTTGTGGTTACCTTTACAGCTATGAAGCTAGTATTAGCTTCAAAGTGCTAGTCCATCTAAACGGCGTTATACACTAATGGTTTACACAAAGCTAGTTTAAATGTTCAATTTAAAAGTACAGTTGGTTGTATGATAATTATATTTTTACTTCCCTACCGCCACTTAAGACTGCTTGGATGCCCACTTAGAAAACTGGCTTGAAACTTGAGACCTAGTTTGTTCTAGCTCTGTAAGGATATCGATCAATATTATTATTATCATTACATTTTTCAACTGAATAGCCTCTAAAAACAAAAATAATACTGTCTATCGGTAAAATGAAAGTTCTAAACGACAAAAATAAATGAATACAAGTTGTACATATATTAGCATTTCACCTTTAAAATAATATGGCCTTTCACATTGCTTTTGTTTTCTGTCATAAGAGAGTGGCTTAATTGAATGGCAATTGTTACTTCCCTACCACCAAAAGTGGTTTGGTTTGGTAGCAACGCGGGAGCTAGCTAACATTCGTTCGGCTTTTAATCTTCTTGATCCACAGATTTCGCAAATAAGAATAAAGCTGTATATCTGAAAAATGTTAGAATTTCCAAAGAAAAAAATGTGCTTTACGTAATATTTCATATTTCCACCTTTAGGCTTTTTACATTGCGTTTATAATATACTAAGTTCGTTGTTTGTTTCTTCCAAAAACTTATTTACTCACCTTCATAGAATTTTCGAATAATCGACATGTCATTACTACTGGTTACTTCCCTACCACTGTACATCAGTGGATACCCACAGTGTTTAACAGGTATCCCAGTTTTGGCGTGAATCATCGTGATCATTAATATTTTGTTTTTGTCCTAAATCTAATAAAATTGATTGTTCGAAAGTTGATGCGTCAACGGAAAATACATTAGGCTGGTTTTCCTCGCCTCTGAGACTTAATTAAATCGAATTTATTTACACCCATACACAGGGAAGCATAGCTTACAATTAGATAATTACTCCAGGAATATTTCTAACAAAAGAACAGGGCAAATCATACCGCCAGAATATAAGCGCTGTAGATAAAAATCGACAAAGGTAATTAGATATGGGCGTAGAACTGCCTTGTTTTCTGGCGCACGTATCCTTCAATTATCAGTCGACCACAACGATGCCATCGAACAAAACATGCACATTATGTACGTGCTTATTTGATAAGCGATGGCTTTGAGGTGCCATAATCGGAAACGTTAATAAAGCTTAACCGGCGCACTGAGTCATTCCGTGGTTATTAAACCATTCGCATCTGGATTTGCGTCATGGGCTGCGGTGCTCTCTAGCCTTTCTCCAACTTTACGACTCCTGTTGATAATTACATCAATACACCTGTTGATTTTTATCCGGATGGAACGCGCACCTGCCGCTGCTTTGTGTGCAGCCAGCGCCAAGTTCGATTTTACATAATTTTGGAAGGGGTAGACTTAAAAGAATTTTGCATATAATTTACTAGACTAGACGCCCTTTGAGTGGAAAAGCAGTCTATTGTCTTATATTAAGACCTAGATTCTACCCGAGGAGTTGGTCACGTGTGAAAATACTTATCCGTAGCGCAAGCAATAATTGAAGAAATTTTTGCCTATGGGTGGAAATGTTCGACAATTCTGGAAAATTTGGGGAAATGCAAGGAATTTTGGATAATACAAGGAAATTTCAATTTTACTGTATTTTGGTGGCAATGTGAGGGAATTTGTAGGAATGCCTGGGAATGTTCAGCAGTTTTGTAAAAGTTATGGCAAATGGCAATGCAAGGAAATGTTGGGGTAATGCAAGAAATTTTAAGGTTATGTGAGGAAAATCCCAGGCAATGTTGATGTAATTTCAGAGGTAATTCCACATAGCGTAGGCAATTTTTGAAGAAGGTTTTGGGGCAATGCAAGAAAATTTTGAGGTAATTCAAGAAACTACGGAATTTTAGGGTATTTTGGTGGAATTGTGAGGAAATTCGCAGGCAATGTTGAGGTAATTCCTATAACGCAGGCAATTTTTATGATTTTTTTTGGCAAGGTGTGGAGATGTTTCTCAATTTTGGAAAATTTTAGTAATGCAATGAAGTATGAGGAAACTCAAGGAAATTTTGAAAAATTTCAGAGTAATATAAAAATATTTTACGACAATACGACTAAATTTTGAGGTAATTCAAGAAACTACGGTATTTTAGGGTATTTTGGTGGTAATGTGATGAAATTCGCAGTTAATGTTAGGTAATTCCTATACCTAGCGCAGGCAATTTGCAGGTAATTTCTGGCAGTGTGTGGAGATATTCCTCAATGTTGACAAAATTTCAGGGCAATGCAAGGAATTGTGAGGTAACTCAAGGAAATTTTACGCACTTTTAGGGTATTTTGGTAGCAGTATCAGGATATACTCAGGCAGTGTTTAGGTAATTCTACATAACATAGGTAATTTTTGACAATTCGTCGTAATTTTCGGCAGTTTTGGAAAATTTCAGGGTAATGTAAGGCAATGCCAGGAAATTTTAGTGAATGCAAGAATATGTTGGGTCGATGCAAGAGAATTTAAGGCAATTCAAGAAAATGTTATGGAATTTTAGGGTATTATTTTGGCAATGTGAGAAAATTTTCAAGCAATGTTGAGGTAATTGTACATAGCGCAAGCAAATGTCGAATATTTTGGAAATGCGTGGAAATGTTGGACACTTTTTGAGAATTTCAGGGCAATGCAAAGAAAGTTTGAGGTAATGCAAGAACATATT
>CALNHX010012494.1:0-24698 GCA_940337035.1 Agriotes lineatus
AGTAATTGAACAACTGTTAGTGTAGACGCGGTTACTCTGGCAATAATTATAATATTTTGGTCAACAGTAGCCATAATAGTAGTACAATAATTATCCACGCAGCTAATATTTACTGCAAAACGTGGTTTTCAGACGTTTTAACGTACCTAAATGCTAAACTTTTAAACTTGAATTTTTTAGATGCTGGAAAATTTAATCATTAGTAATATATGTTTAGATTGATTCCAAATATACTATTGCAAAACTTATTACCACCGCTGTCAATTCTTAGCCAGTAATTGATCAACTGTTACTGTAGACGCGCTTACTCTGGCAATAATTATAATATTTAGGTCAACAGTAGCCATAATAGTAGTACAATAATTATCCACGCAGCCAATATTTACTGCAAAACGTGGTTTTCAAACGTTTTAACGTACTTAAACGCTAAACTTTTAAACTTGAATTTTTTAGATGCTGGAAAATTTAAACATTAGTAATGGTTAGATTGATTCCAAATATACCATTGCAAAACCTATTAACACTGCTGTCAATTCTTAACCAGTAATTGAACAACTGTTAGTGTAGACGCGGTTATTCTGGCAATAATTATAATATTTTGGTCAACAGTAGCCCTAATAGTAGTACAATAATTATCCACGTAGTTATTATTTACTACAAAACGTGGTTTTCAGACGTTTTAAACGTACCTAAATGCAAAACTTTTAAACTTAAATTTTTAAGATGTAGGAAAATTTAAACATTAGTAATATATGTTTAGATTGATTCCAAATATACTATTGCAAAACTTATTACCACCGCTGTCAATTCTTAGCCAGTAATTGATCAACTGTTACTGTAGACGCGCTTACTCTGGCAATAATTATAATATTTAGGTCAACAGTAGCCATAATAGTAGTACAATAATTATCCACGCAGCTAATATTTACTGCAAAACGTGGTTTTCAGACGTTTTAACGTACCTAAATGCTAAACTTTTAAACTTGAATTTTTTAGATGCTGGAAAATTTAAACATTAGCAATGGTTAGATTGATTCCAAATATACCATTGCAAAACCTATTAACACTGCTGTCAATTCTTAACCAGTAATTGAACAACTGTTAGTGTAGACGCGCTTACTCTGGCAATAATTATAATATTTTGGTCAACAGTAGCCCTAATAGTAGTACAATAATTATCCACGTAGTTATTATTTACTACAAAACGTGGTTTTCAGACGTTTTAACGTACCTAAATGCAAAACCTTTAAACTTAAATTTTTAAGATGTAGGAAAATTTAAACATTAGTAATATATGTTTAGATTGATTCCAAATATACTACTGCAAAACCTATTAACACTGCTGTCAATTCTTAGCCAGTAATTGAACATCTGTTACTGTAGACGCGCTTACTCTGGCAATAATTATAATATTTTGGTCAACAGTAGCCCTAATAGTAGTACAATAATTATCCACGTAGTTATTATTTACTACAAAACGTGGTTTTCAGACGTTTTAACGTACCTAAATGCAAAACTTTTAAACTTGAATTTTTTAGATGCAGGAAAATTTAAACATTAGTAATATATGTTTAGATTGATTCCAAATATACTATTGCAAAACTGATTACCACCGCTGTCAATTCTTAGCCAGTAATTGATCAACTGTTACTGTAGACGCGCTTACTCTGGCAATAATTATAATATTTAGGTCAACAGTAGACATAATAGTAGTACAATAATTATCCACGTAGCTAATATTTACTGCAAAACGTGGTTTTCACACGTTTTAACGTACCTAAATGCTAAACTTTTAAACTTAAATTTTTAAGATGTAGGAAAATTTAAACATTAGTAATATATGGTTAGATTGATTCCAAATATACTACTGCAAAACCTTATAACACTGCTGTCAATTCTTAACCAGTAATTGAACAACTGTTAGTGTAGACGCGGTTACTCTGGCAATAATTATAATATTTTGGTCAACAGTAGCCATAATAGTAGTACAATAATTATCCCACGCAGCTAATATTTACTGCAAAACGTGGTTTTCAGACGTTTTAACGTACCTAAATGCTAAACTTTTAAACTTGAATTTTTTAGATGCTGGAAAATTTAAACATTAGTAATATATGTTTAGATTGATTCCAAATATACTATTGCAAAACTTATTACCACCGCTGTCAATTCTTAGCCAGTAATTGATCAACTGTTACTGTAGACGCGCTTACTCTGGCAATAATTATAATATTTAGGTCAACAGTAGCCATAATAGTAGTACAATAATTATCCACGCAGCCAATATTTACTGCAAAACGTGGTTTTCAAACGTTTTAACGTACTTAAACGCTAAACTTTTAAACTTGAATTTTTTAGATGCTGGAAAATTTAAACATTAGTAATGGTTAGATTGATTCCAAATATACCATTGCAAAACCTATTAACACTGCTGTCAATTCTTAACCAGTAATTGAACAACTGTTAGTGTAGACGCGGTTATTCTGGCAATAATTATAATATTTTGGTCAACAGTAGCCCTAATAGTAGTACAATAATTATCCACGTAGTTATTATTTACTACAAAACGTGGTTTTCAGACGTTTTAACGTACCTAAATGCAAAACTTTTAAACTTAAATTTTTAAGATGTAGGAAAATTTAAACATTAGTAATATATGTTTAGATTGATTCCAAATATACTATTGCAAAACTTATTACCACCGCTGTCAATTCTTAGCCAGTAATTGATCAACTGTTACTGTAGACGCGCTTACTCTGGCAATAATTATAATATTTAGGTCAACAGTAGCCATAATAGTAGTACAATAATTATCCACGCAGCTAATATTTACTGCAAAACGTGGTTTTCAGACGTTTTAACGTACCTAAATGCTAAACTTTTAAACTTGAATTTTTTTAGATGCTGGAAAATTTAAACATTAGCAATGGTTAGATTGATTCCAAATATACCATTGCAAAACCTATTAACACTGCTGTCAATTCTTAACCAGTAATTGAACAACTGTTAGTGTAGACGCGCTTACTCTGGCAATAATTATAATATTTTGGTCAACAGTAGCCCTAATAGTAGTACAATAATTATCCACGTAGTTATTATTTACTACAAAAAGTGGTTTTCAGACGTTTTAACGTACCTAAATGCAAAACTTTTAAACTTAAATTTTTAAGATGTAGGAAAACTTAAACATTAGTAATATATGTTTAGATTGATTCCAAATATACTATTGCAAAACTTATTACCACCGCTGTCAATTCTTAGCCAGTAATTGATCAACTGTTACTGTAGACGCGCTTACTCTGGCAATAATTATAATATTTAGGTCAACAGTAGCCATAATAGTAGTACAATAATTATCCACGCAGCTAATATTTACTGCAAAACGTGGTTTTCAGACGTTTTAACGTACCTAAATGCTAAACTTTTAACTTGAATTTTTTAGATGCTGGAAAAGTTAAAAATTAGTAATGGTTAGATTGATTCCAAATATACCATTGCAAAACCTATTAACACTGCTGTCAATTCTTAACCAGTAATTGAACAACTGTTAGTGTAGACGCGGTTACTCTGGCAATAATTATAATATTTTGGTCAACAGTAGCCCTAATAGTAGTACAATAATTATCCACGTAGTTATTATTTACTACAAAACGTGGTTTTCAGACGTTTTAACGTACCTAAATGCAAAACTTTTAAACTTAAATTTTTAAGATGTAGAAAAATTTAAACATTAGTAATATATGGTTAGATTGATTCCAAATATACTACTGCAAAACCTATTAACACTGCTGTCAATTCTTAGCCAGTAATTGAACAACTGTTAGTGTAGACGCGGTTACTCTGGCAATAATTATAATATTTTGGTCAACAGTAGCCCTAATAGTAGTACAATAATTATCCACGTAGCTAATATTTACTGCAAAACGTGGTTTTCACACGTTTTAACGTACCTAAATGCTAAACTTTAAAACTTGAATTTTTTAGATGCTGGAAAATTTAAACATTAGTAATATATGGTTAGATTGATTCCTAATATACTATTGCAAAAACCTATTTACACTGCTGTCAATTCTTAGCCAGTAATTGATCAACTGTTACTGTAGACGCGCTTACTCTGGCAATAATTATAATATTTAGGGTCAACAGTAGCCATAATAGTAGTACAATAATTATCCACGTAGTTAATATTTATTGCAAAACGTGTTTTTCAGACGTTTTAATGTAGCTAAATGCTAAACTTTTAAACTTGAATTTTTTAGCTGCAGGAAAATTTAAACATTAGTAATATATGTTTAGATTGATTCCAAATATACTATTGCAAAACTTATTACCACCGCTGTCAATTCTTAGCCAGTAATTGATCAACTGTTACTGTAGACGCGCTTACTCTGGCAATAATTATAATATTTAGGTCAACAGTAGCCATAATAGTAGTACAATAATTATCCACGCAGCTAATATTTACTGCAAAACGTGGTTTTCAGACGTTTTAACGTACCTAAATGCTAAACTTTTAAACTTGAATTTTTTAGATGCTGGAAAATTTAAACATTAGTAATGGTTAGATTGATTCCAAATATACCATTGCAAAACCTATTAACACTGCTGTCAATTCTTAACCAGTAATTGAACAACTGTTAGTGTAGACGCGGTTACTCTGGCAATAATTATAATATTTTGGTCAACAGTAGCCATAATAGTAGTACAATATTTATCCACGCAGCTAATATTTACTGCAAAACGTGGTTTTCAGACGTTTTAACGTACCTAAATGCTAAACTTTTAAACTTGAATTTTTTAGATGCTGGAAAATTTAAACATTAGTAATGGTTAGATTGATTCCAAATCTATCATTGCAAAACCTATTAACACTGCTGTCAATTCTTAACCAGTAATTGAACAACTGTTAGTGTAGACGCGGTTACTCTGGCAATAATTATATTTTGGTCAACAGTAGCCCTAATAGTAGTACAATAATTATCCACGTAGTTATTATTTACTACAAAACGTGGTTTTCACACGTTTTAACGTACCTAAATGCAAAACTTTTAAACTTAAATTTTTAAGATGTAGGAAAATTTAAACATTAGTAATATATGGTTAGATTGATTCCAAATATACTACTGCAAAACCTATTAACACTGCTGTCAATTCTTAGCCAGTAATTGAACATCTGTTACTGTAGACGCGCTTACTCTGGCAATAATTATAATATTTTGGTCAACAGTAGCCCTAATAGTAGTACAATAATTATCCACGTAGTTATTATTTACTACAAAACGTGGTTTTCAGACGTTTTAACGTACCTAAGTGCAAAACTTTTAAACTTGAATTTTTTAGATGCAGGAAAATTTAAACATTAGTAATATATGTTTAGATTGATTCCAAATATACTATTGCAAAACTTATTACCACCGCTGTCAATTCTTAGCCAGTAATTGATCAACTGTTACTGTAGACGCGCTTACTCTGGCAATAATTATAATATTTAGGTCAACAGTAGCCATAATAGTAGTACAATAATTATCCACGTAGCTAATATTTACTGCAAAACGTGGTTTTCACACGTTTTAACGTACCTAAATGCTAAACTTTTAAACTTAAATTTTTAAGATGTAGGAAAATTTAAACATTAGTAATATATGGTTAGATTGATTCCAAATATACTACTGCAAAACCTATTAACACTGCTGTCAATTCTTAACCAGTAATTGAACAACTGTTAGTGTAGACGCGGTTACTCTGGCAATAATTATAATATTTTGGTCAACAGTAGCCATAATAGTAGTACAATAATTATCCACGCAGCTAATATTTACTGCAAAACGTGGTTTTCACACGTTTTAACGTACCTAAATGCTAAACTTTTAAACTTGAATTTTTTAGATGCTGGAAAATTTAAACATTAGTAATATATGTTTAGATTGATTCCAAATATACTATTGCAAAACTTATTACCACCGCTGTCAATTCTTAGCCAGTAATTGATCAACTGTTACTGTAGACGCGCTTACTCTGGCAATAATTATAATATTTAGGTCAACAGTAGCCATAATAGTAGTACAATAATTATCCACGCAGCTAATATTTACTGCAAAACGTGGTTTTCAGACGTTTTAACGTACCTAAATGCTAAACTTTTAAACTTGAATTTTTTAGATGCTGGAAAATTTAAACATTAGTAATGGTTAGATTGATTCCAAATATACCATTGCAAAACCTATTAACACTGCTGTCAATTCTTAACCAGTAATTGAACAACTGTTAGTGTAGACACGCTTACTCTGGCAATAATTATAATATTTTGGTCAACAGTAGCCCTAATAGTAGTACAATAATTATCCACGCAGCTAATATTTACTACAAAACGTGGTTTTCAGACGTTTTAACGTACCTAAATGCAAAACTTTTAAACTTAAATTTTTAAGATGTAGGAAAATTTAAACATTAGTAATATATGTTTAGATTGATTCCAAATATACTATTGCAAAACTTATTACCACCGCTGTCAATTCTTAGCCAGTAATTGATCAACTGTTACTGTAGACGCGCTTACTCTGGCAATAATTATAATATTTAGGTCAACAGTAGCCATAATAGTAGTACAATAATTATCCACGCAGCTAATATTTACTGCAAAACGTGGTTTTCAGACGTTTTAACGTACCTAAATGCTAAACTTATAAACTTGAATTTTTTAGATGCTGGAAAATTTAAACATTAGTAATGGTTATATTGATTCCAAATATACCATTGCAAAACCTATTAACACTGCTGTCAATTCTTAACCAGTAATTGAACAACTGTTAGTGTAGACGCGGTTACTCTGGCAATAATTATAATATTTAGGTCAACAGTAGCCATAATAGTAGTACAATAATTATCCACGCAGCTAATATTTACTGCAAAACGTGGTTTTCAGACGTTTTAACGTACCTAAATGCTAAACTTTTAAACTTGAATTTTTTAGATGCTGGAAAATTTAAACATTAGTAATGGTTAGATTGATTCCAAATATACCATTGCAAAACCTATTAACACTGCTGTCAATTCTTAACCAGTAATTGAACAACTGTTAGTGTAGACACGCTTACTCTGGCAATAATTATAATATTTTGGTCAACAGTAGCCCTAATAGTAGTACAATAATTATCCACGCAGCTAATATTTACTACAAAACGTGGTTTTCAGACGTTTTAACGTACCTAAATGCAAAACTTTTAAACTTAAATTTTTAAGATGTAGGAAAATTTAAACATTAGTAATATATGTTTAGATTGATTCCAAATATACTATTGCAAAACTTATTACCACCGCTGTCAATTCTTAGCCAGTAATTGATCAACTGTTACTGTAGACGCGCTTACTCTGGCAATAATTATAATATTTAGGTCAACAGTAGCCATAATAGTAGTACAATAATTATCCACGCAGCTAATATTTACTGCAAAACGTGGTTTTCAGACGTTTTAACGTACCTAAATGCTAAACTTATAAACTTGAATTTTTTAGATGCTGGAAAATTTAAACATTAGTAATGGTTATATTGATTCCAAATATACCATTGCAAAACCTATTAACACTGCTGTCAATTCTTAACCAGTAATTGAACAACTGTTAGTGTAGACGCGGTTACTCTGGCAATAATTATAATATTTTGGTCAACAGTAGCCCTAATAGTAGTACAATAATTATCCACGCAGCTAATATTTACTGCAAAACGTGGTTTTCAGACGTTTTAACGTACCTAAATGCTAAACTTTTAAACTTGAATTTTTTAGATGCTGGAAAATTTAAATATTAGTAATGGTTAGATTGATTCCAAATATACCATTGCAAAACCTATTAACACTGCTGTCAATTCTTAACCAGTAATTGAACAACTGTTAGTGTAGACACGCTTACTCTGGCAATAATTATAATATTTTGGTCAACAGTAGCCCTAATAGTAGTACAATAATTATCCACGCAGCTAATATTTACTACAAAACGTGGTTTTCAGACGTTTTAACGTACCTAAATGCAAAACTTTTAAACTTAAATTTTTAAGATGTAGGAAAATTTAAACATTAGTAATATATGTTTAGATTGATTCCAAATATACTATTGCAAAACTTATTACCACCGCTGTCAATTCTTAGCCAGTAATTGATCAACTGTTACTGTAGACGCGCTTACTCTGGCAATAATTATAATATTTAGGTCAACAGTAGCCATAATAGTAGTACAATAATTATCCACGCAGCTAATATTTACTGCAAAACGTGGTTTTCAGACGTTTTAACGTACCTAAATGCTAAACTTATAAACTTGAATTTTTTAGATGCTGGAAAATTTAAACATTAGTAATGGTTATATTGATTCCAAATATACCATTGCAAAACCTATTAACACTGCTGTCAATTCTTAACCAGTAATTGAACAACTGTTAGTGTAGACGCGGTTACTCTGGCAATAATTATAATATTTTGGTCAACAGTAGCCCTAATAGTAGTACAATAATTATCCACGCAGCTAATATTTACTGCAAAACGTGGTTTTCAGACGTTTTAACGTACCTAAATGCTAAACTTTTAAACTTGAATTTTTTAGATGCTGGAAAATTTAAACATTAGTAATGGTTAGATTGATTCCAAATATACCATTGCAAAACCTATTAACACTGCTGTCAATTCTTAACCAGTAATTGAACAACTGTTAGTGTAGACACGCTTACTCTGGCAATAATTATAATATTTAGGTCAACAGTAGCCATAATAGTAGTACAATAATTATCCACGCAGCTAATATTTACTGCAAAACGTGGTTTTCAGACGTTTTAACGTACCTAAATGCTAAACTTATAAACTTGAATTTTTTAGATGCTGGAAAATTTAAACATTAGTAATGGTTAGATTGATTCCAAATATACCATTGCAAAACCTATTAACACTGCTGTCAATTCTTAACCAGTAATTGAACAACTGTTAGTGTAGACGCGGTTACTCTGGCAATAATTATAATATTTTGGTCAACAGTAGCCCTAATAGTAGTACAATAATTATCCACGCAGCTAATATTTACTGCAAAACGTGGTTTTCAGACGTTTTAACGTACCTAAATGCTAAACTTTTAAACTTGAATTTTTTAGATGCTGGAAAATTTAAACATTAGTAATGGTTAGATTGATTCCAAATATACCATTGCAAAACCTATTAACACTGCTGTCAATTCTTAACCAGTAATTGAACAACTGTTAGTGTAGACACGCTTACTCTGGCAATAATTATAATATTTTGGTCAACAGTAGCCCTAATAGTAGTACAATAATTATCCACGCAGCTAATATTTACTACAAAACGTGGTTTTCAGACGTTTTAACGTACCTAAATGCAAAACTTTTAAACTTAAATTTTTAAGATGTAGGAAAATTTAAACATTAGTAATATATGTTTAGATTGATTCCAAATATACTATTGCAAAACTTATTACCACCGCTGTCAATTCTTAGCCAGTAATTGATCAACTGTTACTGTAGACGCGCTTACTCTGGCAATAATTATAATATTTAGGTCAACAGTAGCCATAATAGTAGTACAATAATTATCCACGCAGCTAATATTTACTGCAAAACGTGGTTTTCAGACGTTTTAACGTACCTAAATGCTAAACTTATAAACTTGAATTTTTTAGATGCTGGAAAATTTAAACATTAGTAATGGTTAGATTGATTCCAAATATACCATTGCAAAACCTATTAACACTGCTGTCAATTCTTAACCAGTAATTGAACAACTGTTAGTGTAGACACGCTTACTCTGGCAATAATTATAATATTTTGGTCAACAGTAGCCCTAATAGTAGTACAATAATTATCCACGCAGCTAATATTTACTACAAAACGTGGTTTTCAGACGTTTTAACGTACCTAAATGCAAAACTTTTAAACTTAAATTTTTAAGATGTAGGAAAATTTAAACATTAGTAATATATGTTTAGATTGATTCCAAATATACTATTGCAAAACTTATTACCACCGCTGTCAATTCTTAGCCAGTAATTGATCAACTGTTACTGTAGACGCGCTTACTCTGGCAATAATTATAATATTTAGGTCAACAGTAGCCATAATAGTAGTACAATAATTATCCACGTAGCTAATATTTACTGCAAAACGTGGTTTTCACAGGTTTTAACGTACCTAAATGCTAAACTTTTAAACTTAAATTTTTAAGATGTAGGAAAATTTAAACATTAGTAATATATGTTTAGATTGATTCCAAATATACTATTGCAAAACTTATTACCACCGCTGTCAATTCTTAGCCAGTAATTGATCAACTGTTACTGTAGACGCGCTTACTCTGGCAATAATTATAATATTTTGGTCAACAGTAGCCCTAATAGTAGTACAATAATTATCCACGCAGCTAATATTTACTGCAAAACGTGGTTTTCAGACGTTTTAACGTACCTAAATGCTAAACTTTTAAACTTGAATTTTTTAGATGCTGGAAAATTTAAACATTAGTAATGGTTAGATTGATTCCAAATCTACCATTGCAAAACCTATTAACACTGCTGTCAATTCTTAACCAGTAATTGAACAACTGTTAGTGTAGACGCGGTTACTCTGGCAATAATTATATTTTGGTCAACAGTAGCCCTAATAGTAGTACAATAATTATCCACGTAGTTATTATTTACTACAAAACGTGGTTTTCACACGTTTTAACTTACCTAAATGCAAAACTTTTAAACTTAAATTTTTAAGATGTAGGAAAATTTAAACATTAGTAATATATGGTTAGATTGATTCCAAATATACTACTGCAAAACCTATTAACACTGCTGTCAATTCTTAGCCAGTAATTGAACATCTGTTACTGTAGACGCGCTTACTCTGGCAATAATTATAATATTTTGGTCAACAGTAGCCCTAATAGTATACAATAATTATCCACGTAGTTATCATTTACTACAAAACGTGGTTTTCAGACGTTTTAACGTACCTAAATGCAAAACTTTTAAACTTGAATTTTTTAGATGCAGGAAAATTTAAACATTAGTAATATATGTTTAGATTGATTCCAAATATACTATTGCAAAACTTATTACCACCGCTGTCAATTCTTAGCCAGTAATTGATCAACTGTTACTGTAGACGCGCTTACTCTGGCAATAATTATAATATTTAGGTCAACAGTAGCCATAATAGTAGTACAATATTTATCCACGTAGCTAATATTTACTGCAAAAAGTGGTTTTCACACGTTTTAACGTACCTAAATGCTAAACTTTTAAACTTAAATTTTTAAGATGTAGGAAAATTTAAACATTAGTAATATATGGTTAGATTGATTCCAAATATACTACTGCAAAACCTATTAACACTGCTGTCAATTCTTAACCAGTAATTGAACAACTGTTAGTGTAGACGCGGTTACTCTGGCAATAATTATAATATTTTGGTCAACAGTAGCCATAATAGTAGTACAATAATTATCCACGCAGCTAATATTTACTGCAAAACGTGGTTTTCAGACGTTTTAACGTACCTAAATGCTAAACTTTTAATCTTGAATTTTTTAGATGCTGGAAAATTTAAACATTAGTAATATATGTTTAGATTGATTCCAAATATACTATTGCAAAACTTATTACCACCGCTGTCAATTCTTAGCCAGTAATTGATCAACTGTTACTGTAGACGCGCTTACTCTGGCAATAATTATAATATTTAGGTCAACAGTAGCCATAATAGTAGTACAATAATTATCCACGCAGCTAATATTTACTGCAAAACGTGGTTTTCAGACGTTTTAACGTACCTAAATGCTAAACTTTTAAACTTGAATTTTTTAGATGCTGGAAAATTTAAACATTTGTAATGGTTAGATTGATTCCAAATATACCATTGCAAAACCTATTAACACTGCTGTCAATTCTTAGCCAGTAATTGATCAACTGTTACTGTAGACGCGCTTACTCTGGCAATAATTATAATATTTAGGTCAACAGTAGCCATAATAGTAGTACAATAATTATCCACGCAGCTAATATTTACTGCAAAACGTGGTTTTCAGACGTTTTAACGTACCTAAATGCTAAACTTATAAACTTGAATTTTTTAGATGCTGGAAAATTTAAACATTAGTAATGGTTATATTGATTCCAAATATACCATTGCAAAACCTATTAACACTGCTGTCAATTCTTAACCAGTAATTGAACAACTGTTAGTGTAGACGCGGTTACTCTGGCAATAATTATAATATTTTGGTCAACAGTAGCCCTAATAGTAGTACAATAATTATCCACGCAGCTAATATTTACTGCAAAACGTGGTTTTCAGACGTTTTAACGTACCTAAATGCTAAACTTTTAAACTTGAATTTTTTAGATGCTGGAAAATTTAAACATTAGTAATGGTTAGATTGATTCCAAATCTACCATTGCAAAACCTATTAACACTGCTGTCAATTCTTAACCAGTAATTGAACAACTGTTAGTGTAGACGCGGTTACTCTGGCAATAATTATATTTTGGTCAACAGTAGCCCTAATAGTAGTACAATAATTATCCACGCAGCTAATATTTACTGCAAAACGTGGTTTTCAGACGTTTTAACGTACCTAAATGCTAAACTTATAAACTTGAATTTTTTAGATGCTGGAAAATTTAAACATTAGTAATGGTTATATTGATTCCAAATATACCATTGCAAAACCTATTAACACTGCTGTCAATTCTTAACCAGTAATTGAACAACTGTTAGTGTAGACGCGGTTACTCTGGCAATAATTATAATATTTTGGTCAACAGTAGCCATAATAGTAGTACAATAATTATCCACGCAGCCAATATTTACTGCAAAACGTGGTTTTCAAACGTTTTAACGTACTTAAACGCTAAACTTTTAAACTTGAATTTTTTAGATGCTGGAAAATTTAAACATTAGTAATGGTTAGATTGATTCCAAATATACCATTGCAAAACCTATTAACACTGCTGTCAATTCTTAACCAGTAATTGAACAACTGTTAGTGTAGACGCGGTTATTCTGGCAATAATTATAATATTTTGGTCAACAGTAGCCCTAATAGTAGTACAATAATTATCCACGTAGTTATTATTTACTACAAAACGTGGTTTTCAGACGTTTTAACGTACCTAAATGCAAAACTTTTAAACTTAAATTTTTAAGATGTAGGAAAATTTAAACATTAGTAATATATGTTTAGATTGATTCCAAATATACTATTGCAAAACTTATTACCACCGCTGTCAATTCTTAGCCAGTAATTGATCAACTGTTACTGTAGACGCGCTTACTCTGGCAATAATTATAATATTTAGGTCAACAGTAGCCATAATAGTAGTACAATAATTATCCACGCAGCTAATATTTACTGCAAAACGTGGTTTTCAGACGTTTTAACGTACCTAAATGCTAAACTTTTAAACTTGAATTTTTTAGATGCTGGAAAATTTAAACATTAGCAATGGTTAGATTGATTCCAAATATACCATTGCAAAACCTATTAACACTGCTGTCAATTCTTAACCAGTAATTGAACAACTGTTAGTGTAGACGCGCTTACTCTGGCAATAATTATAATATTTTGGTCAACAGTAGCCCTAATAGTAGTACAATAATTATCCACGTAGTTATTATTTACTACAAAACGTGGTTTTCAGACGTTTTAACGTACCTAAATGCAAAACTTTTAAACTTAAATTTTTAAGATGTAGAAAAATTTAAACATTAGTAATATATGGTTAGATTGATTCCAAATATACTACTGCAAAACCTATTAACACTGCTGTCAATTCTTAGCCAGTAATTGAACAACTGTTAGTGTAGACGCGGTTACTCTGGCAATAATTATAATATTTTGGTCAACAGTAGCCCTAATAGTAGTACAATAATTATCCACGTCGCTAATATTTACTGCAAAACGTGGTTTTCACACGTTTTAACGTACCTAAATGCTAAACTTTAAAACTTGAATTTTTTAGATGCTGGAAAATTTAAACATTAGTAATATATGGTTAGATTGATTCCTAATATACTATTGCAAAAACCTATTTACACTGCTGTCAATTCTTAGCCAGTAATTGATCAACTGTTACTGTAGACGCGCTTACTCTGGCAATAATTATAATATTTAGGTCAACAGTAGCCATAATAGTAGTACAATAATTATCCACGTAGTTAATATTTATTGCAAAACGTGTTTTTCAGACGTTTTAATGTAGCTAAATGCTAAACTTTTAAACTTGAATTTTTTAGCTGCAGGAAAATTTAAACATTAGTAATATATGTTTAGATTGATTCCAAATATACTATTGCAAAACTTATTACCACCGCTGTCAATTCTTAGCCAGTAATTGATCAACTGTTACTGTAGACGCGCTTACTCTGGCAATAATTATAATATTTAGGTCAACAGTAGCCATAATAGTAGTACAATAATTATCCACGCAGCCAATATTTACTGCAAAACGTGGTTTTCAAACGTTTTAACGTACTTAAACGCTAAACTTTTAAACTTGAATTTTTTAGATGCTGGAAAATTTAAACATTAGTAATGGTTAGATTGATTCCAAATATACCATTGCAAAACCTATTAACACTGCTGTCAATTCTTAACCAGTAATTGAACAACTGTTAGTGTAGACGCGGTTACTCTGGCAATAATTATAATATTTTGGTCAACAGTAGCCATAATAGTAGTACAATAATTATCCACGCAGCCAATATTTACTGCAAAACGTGGTTTTCAAACGTTTTAACGTACTTAAACGCTAAACTTTTAAACTTGAATTTTTTAGATGCTGGAAAATTTAAACATTAGTAATGGTTAGATTGATTCCAAATATACCATTGCAAAACCTATTAACACTGCTGTCAATTCTTAACCAGTAATTGAACAACTGTTAGTGTAGACGCGGTTATTCTGGCAATAATTATAATATTTTGGTCAACAGTAGCCCTAATAGTAGTACAATAATTATCCACGTAGTTATTATTTACTACAAAACGTGGTTTTCAGACGTTTTAACGTACCTAAATGCAAAACTTTTAAACTTAAATTTTTAAGATGTAGGAAAATTTAAACATTAGTAATATATGTTTAGATTGATTCCAAATATACTATTGCAAAACTTATTACCACCGCTGTCAATTCTTAGCCAGTAATTGATCAACTGTTACTGTAGACGCGCTTACGCTGGCAATAATTATAATATTTAGGTCAACAGTAGCCATAATAGTAGTACAATAATTATCCACGCAGCTAATATTTACTGCAAAACGTGGTTTTCAGACGTTTTAACGTACCTAAATGCTAAACTTTTAAACTTGAATTTTTTAGATGCTGGAAAATTTAAACATTAGCAATGGTTAGATTGATTCCAAATATACCATTGCAAAACCTATTAACACTGCTGTCAATTCTTAACCAGTAATTGAACAACTGTTAGTGTAGACGCGCTTACTCTGGCAATAATTATAATATTTTGGTCAACAGTAGCCCTAATAGTAGTACAATAATTATCCACGTAGTTATTATTTACTACAAAACGTGGTTTTCAGACGTTTTAACGTACCTAAATGCAAAACTTTTAAACTTAAATTTTTAAGATGTAGAAAAATTTAAACATTAGTAATATATGGTTAGATTGATTCCAAATATACTACTGCAAAACCTATTAACACTGCTGTCAATTCTTAGCCAGTAATTGAACAACTGTTAGTGTAGACGCGGTTACTCTGGCAATAATTATAATATTTTGGTCAACAGTAGCCCTAATAGTAGTACAATAATTATCCACGTCGCTAATATTTACTGCAAAACGTGGTTTTCACACGTTTTAACGTACCTAAATGCTAAACTTTAAAACTTGAATTTTTTAGATGCTGGAAAATTTAAACATTAGTAATATATGGTTAGATTGATTCCTAATATACTATTGCAAAAACCTATTTACACTGCTGTCAATTCTTAGCCAGTAATTGATCAACTGTTACTGTAGACGCGCTTACTCTGGCAATAATTATAATATTTAGGTCAACAGTAGCCATAATAGTAGTACAATAATTATCCACGTAGTTAATATTTATTGCAAAACGTGTTTTTCAGACGTTTTAATGTAGCCAAATGCTAAACTTTTAAACTTGAATTTTTTAGCTGCAGGAAAATTTAAACATTAGTAATATATGTTTAGATTGATTCCAAATATACTATTGCAAAACTTATTACCACCGCTGTCAATTCTTAGCCAGTAATTGATCAACTGTTACTGTAGACGCGCTTACTCTGGCAATAATTATAATATTTAGGTCAACAGTAGCCATAATAGTAGTACAATAATTATCCACGCAGCTAATATTTACTGCAAAACGTGGTTTTCAGACGTTTTAACGTACCTAAATGCTAAACTTTTAAACTTGAATTTTTTAGATGCTGGAAAATTTAAACATTAGTAAAGGTTAGATTGATTCCAAATATACCATTGCAAAACCTATTAACACTGCTGTCAATTCTTAACCAGTAATTGAACAACTGTTAGTGTAGACGCGGTTACTCTGGCAATAATTATAATATTTTGGTCAACAGTAGCCATAATAGTAGTACAATATTTATCCACGCAGCTAATATTTACTGCAAAACGTGGTTTTCAGACGTTTTAACGTACCTAAATGCTAAACTTTTAAACTTGAATTTTTTAGATGCTGGAAAATTTAAACATTAGTAATGGTTAGATTGATTCCAAATCTACCATTGCAAAACCTATTAACACTGCTGTCAATTCTTAACCAGTAATTGAACAACTGTTAGTGTAGACGCGGTTACTCTGGCAATAATTATATTTTGGTCAACAGTAGCCCTAATAGTAGTACAATAATTATCCACGTAGTTATTATTTACTACAAAACGTGGTTTTCACACGTTTTAACGTACCTAAATGCAAAACTTTTAAATTTAAATTTTTAAGATGTAGGAAAATTTAAACATTAGTAATATATGGTTAGATTGATTCCAAATATACTACTGCAAAACCTATTAACACTGCTGTCAATTCTTAGCCAGTAATTGAACATCTGTTACTGTAGACGCGCTTACTCTGGCAATAATTATAATATTTTGGTCAACAGTAGCCCTAATAGTAGTACAATAATTATCCACGTAGTTATTATTTACTACAAAACGTGGTTTTCAGACGTTTTAACGTACCTAAATGCAAAACTTTTAAACTTGAATTTTTTAGATGCAGGAAAATTTAAACATTAGTAATATATGTTTAGATTGATTCCAAATATACTATTGCAAAACTTATTACCACCGCTGTCAATTCTTAGCCAGTAATTGATCAACTGTTACTGTAGACGCGCTTACTCTGGCAATAATTATAATATTTAGGTCAACAGTAGCCATAATAGTAGTACAATAATTATCCACGTAGCTAATATTTACTGCAAAACGTGGTTTTCACAGGTTTTAACGTACCTAAATGCTAAACTTTTAAACTTAAATTTTTAAGATGTAGGAAAATTTAAACATTAGTAATATATGGTTAGATTGATTCCAAATATACTACTGCAAAACCTATTAACACTGCTGTCAATTCTTAACCAGTAATTGAACAACTGTTAGTGTAGACGCGGTTACTCTGGCAATAATTATAATATTTTGGTCAACAGTAGCCATAATAGTAGTACAATAATTATCCACGCAGCTAATATTTACTGCAAAACGTGGTTTTCAGACGTTTTAAAGTACCTAAATGCTAAACTTTTAAACTTGAATTTTTTAGATGCTGGAAAATTTAAACATTAGTAATATATGTTTAGATTGATTCCAAATATACTATTGC
This sequence comes from Agriotes lineatus, assembly GCA_940337035.1. Lineage (NCBI taxonomy): Eukaryota > Metazoa > Arthropoda > Insecta > Coleoptera > Elateridae > Agriotes > Agriotes lineatus. The sequence continues at coordinate 17,863 of CALNHX010012494.1, forward strand.
AAAACTTATTACCACCGCTGTCAATTCTTAGCCAGTAATTGATCAACTGTTACTGTAGACGCGCTTACTCTGGCAATAATTATAATATTTAGGTCAACAGTAGCCATAATAGTAGTACAATAATTATCCACGCAGCCAATATTTACTGCAAAACGTGGTTTTCAAACGTTTTAACGTACTTAAACGCTAAACTTTTAAACTTGAATTTTTTAGATGCTGGAAAATTTAAACATTAGTAATGGTTAGATTGATTCCAAATATACCATTGCAAAACCTATTAACACTGTTGTCAATTCTTAACCAGTAATTGAACAACTGTTAGTGTAGACGCGGCTATTCTGGCAATAATTATAATATTTTGGTCAACAGTAGCCCTAATAGTAGTACAATAATTATCCACGTAGTTATTATTTACTACAAAACGTGGTTTTCAGACGTTTTAACGTACCTAAATGCAAAACTTTTAAACTTAAATTTTTAAGATGTAGGAAAATTTAAACATTAGTAATATATGTTTAGATTGATTCCAAATATACTATTGCAAAACTTATTACCACCGCTGTCAATTCTTAGCCAGTAATTGATCAACTGTTACTGTAGACGCGCTTACTCTGGCAATAATTATAATATTTAGGTCAACAGTAGCCATAATAGTAGTACAATAATTATCCACGCAGCTAATATTTACTGCAAAACGTGGTTTTCAGACGTTTTAACGTACCTAAATGCTAAACTTTTAAACTTGAATTTTTTAGATGCTGGAAAATTTAAACATTAGCAATGGTTAGATTGATTCCAAATATACCATTGCAAAACCTATTAACACTGCTGTCAATTCTTAACCAGTAATTGAACAACTGTTAGTGTACACGCGCTTACTCTGGCAATAATTATAATATTTTGGTCAACAGTAGCCCTAATAGTAGTACAATAATTATCCACGTAGTTATTATTTACTACAAAACGTGGTTTTCAGACGTTTTAACGTACCTAAATGCAAAACTTTTAAACTTAAATTTTTAAGATGTAGGAAAATTTAAACATTAGTAATATATGTTTAGATTGATTCCAAATATACTACTGCAAAACCTATTAACACTGCTGTCAATTCTTAGCCAGTAATTGAACATCTGTTACTGTAGACGCGCTTACTCTGGCAATAATTATAATATTTTGGTCAACAGTAGCCCTAATAGTAGTACAATAATTATCCACGTAGTTATTATTTACTACAAAACGTGGTTTTCAGACGTTTTAACGTACCTAAATGCAAAACTTTTAAACTTGAATTTTTTAGATGCAGGAAAATTTAAACATTAGTAATATATGTTTAGATTGATTCCAAATATACTATTGCAAAACTTATTACCACCGCTGTCAATTCTTAGCCAGTAATTGATCAACTGTTACTGTAGACGCGCTTACTCTGGCAATAATTATAATATTTAGGTCAACAGTAGCCATAATAGTAGTACAATAATTATCCACGTAGCTAATATTTACTGCAAAACGTGGTTTTCACACGTTTTAACGTACCTAAATGCTAAACTTTTAAACTTAAATTTTTAAGATGTAGGAAAATTTAAACATTAATAATATATGGTTAGATTGATTCCAAATATACTACTGCAAAACCTTATAACACTGCTGTCAATTCTTAACCAGTAATTGAACAACTGTTAGTGTAGACGCGGTTACTCTGGCAATAATTATAATATTTTGGTCAACAGTAGCCATAATAGTAGTACAATAATTATCCACGCAGCTAATATTTACTGCAAAACGTGGTTTTCAGACGTTTTAACGTACCTAAATGCTAAACTTTTAAACTTGAATTTTTTAGATGCTGGAAAATTTAAACATTAGTAATATATGTTTAGATTGATTCCAAATATACTATTGCAAAACTTATTACCACCGCTGTCAATTCTTAGCCAGTAATTGATCAACTGTTACTGTAGACGCGCTTACTCTGGCAATAATTATAATATTTAGGTCAACAGTAGCCATAATAGTAGTACAATAATTATCCACGCAGCCAATATTTACTGCAAAACGTGGTTTTCAAACGTTTTAACGTACTTAAACGCTAAACTTTTAAACTTGAATTTTTTAGATGCTGGAAAATTTAAACATTAGTAATGGTTAGATTGATTCCAAATATACCATTGCAAAACCTATTAACACTGCTGTCAATTCTTAACCAGCAATTGAACAACTGTTAGTGTAGACGCGGTTATTCTGGCAATAATTATAATATTTTGGTCAACAGTAGCCCTAATAGTAGTACAATAATTATCCACGTAGTTATTATTTACTACGAAACGTGGTTTTCAGACGTTTTAACGTACCTAAATGCAAAACTTTTAAACTTAAATTTTTAAGATGTAGGAAAATTTAAACATTAGTAATATATGTTTAGATTGATTCCAAATATACTATTGCAAAACTTATTACCACCGCTGTCAATTCTTAGCCAGTAATTGATCAACTGTTACTGTAGACGCGCTTACTCTGGCAATAATTATAATATTTAGGTCAACAGTAGCCATAATAGTAGTACAATAATTATCCACGCAGCTAATATTTACTGCAAAACGTGGTTTTCAGACGTTTTAACGTACCTAAATGCTAAACTTTTAAACTTGAATTTTTTAGATGCTGGAAAATTTAAACATTAGCAATGGTTAGATTGATTCCAAATATACCATTGCAAAACCTATTAACACTGCTGTCAATTCTTAACCAGTAATTGAACAACTGTTAGTGTAGACGCGCTTACTCTGGCAATAATTATAATATTTTGGTCAACAGTAGCCCTAATAGTAGTACAATAATTATCCACGTAGTTATTATTTACTACAAAACGTGGTTTTCAGACGTTTTAACGTACCTAAATGCAAAACTTTTAAACTTAAATTTTTAAGATGTAGGAAAATTTAAACATTAGTAATATATGTTTAGATTGATTCCAAATATACTATTGCAAAACTTATTACCACCGCTGTCAATTCTTAGCCAGTAATTGATCAACTGTTACTGTAGACGCGCTTGCTCTGGCAATAATTATAATATTTAGGTCAACAGTAGCCATAATAGTAGTACAATAATTATCCACGCAGCTAATATTTACTGCAAAACGTGGTTTTCAGACGTTTTAACGTACCTAAATGCTAAACTTTTAAACTTGAATTTTTTTGATGCTGGAAAATTTAAACATTAGTAATGGTTAGATTGATTCCAAATATACCATTGCAAAACCTATTAACACTGCTGTCAATTCTTAACCAGTAATTGAACAACTGTTAGTGTAGACGCGGTTACTCTGGCAATAATTATAATATTTTGGTCAACAGTAGCCCTAATAGTAGTACAATAATTATCCACGTAGTTATTATTTACTACAAAACGTGGTTTTCAGACGTTTTAACGTACCTAAATGCAAAACTTTTAAACTTAAATTTTTAAGATGTAGAAAAATTTAAACATTAGTAATATATGGTTAGATTGATTCCAAATATACTACTGCAAAACCTATTAACACTGCTGTCAATTCTTAGCCAGTAATTGAACAACTGTTAGTGTAGACGCGGTTACTCTGGCAATAATTATAATATTTTGGTCAACAGTAGCCCTAATAGTAGTACAATAATTATCCACGTAGCTAATATTTACTGCAAAACGTGGTTTTCACACGTTTTAACGTACCTAAATGCTAAACTTTAAAACTTGAATTTTTTAGATGCTGGAAAATTTAAACATTAGTAATATATGGTTAGATTGATTCCTAATATACTATTGCAAAAACCTATTTACACTGCTGTCAATTCTTAGCCAGTAATTGATCAACTGTTACTGTAGACGCGCTTACTCTGGCAATAATTATAATATTTAGGTCAACAGTAGCCATAATAGTAGTACAATAATTATCCACGTAGTTAATATTTATTGCAAAACGTGTTTTTCAGACGTTTTAATGTAGCTAAATGCTAAACTTTTAAACTTGAATTTTTTAGCTGCAGGAAAATTTAAACATTAGTAATATATGTTTAGATTGATTCCAAATATACTATTGCAAAACTTATTACCACCGCTGTCAATTCTTAGCCAGTAATTGATCAACTGTTACTGTAGACGCGCTTACTCTGGCAATAATTATAATATTTAGGTCAACAGTAGCCATAATAGTAGTACAATAATTATCGACGCAGCTAATATTTACTGCAAAACGTGGTTTTCAGACGTTTTAACGTACCTAAATGCTAAACTTTTAAACTTGAATTTTTTAGATGCTGGAAAATTTAAACATTAGTAATGGTTAGATTGATTCCAAATATACCATTGCAAAACCTATTAACACTGCTGTCAATTCTTAACCAGTAATTGAACAACTGTTAGTGTAGACGCGGTTACTCTGGCAATAATTATAATATTTTGGTCAACAGTAGCCATAATAGTAGTACAATATTTATCCACGCAGCTAATATTTACTGCAAAACGTGGTTTTCAGACGTTTTAACGTACCTAAATGCTAAACTTTTAAACTTGAATTTTTTAGATGCTGGAAAATTTAAACATTAGTAATGGTTAGATTGATTCCAAATCTACCATTGCAAAACCTATTAACACTGCTGTCAATTCTTAACCAGTAATTGAACAACTGTTAGTGTAGACGCGGTTACTCTGGCAATAATTATATTTTGGTCAACAGTAGCCCTAATAGTAGTACAATAATTATCCACGTAGTTATTATTTACTACAAAACGTGGTTTTCACACGTTTTAACGTACCTAAATGCAAAACTTTTAAACTTAAATTTTTAAGATGTAGGAAAATTTAAACATTAGTAATATATGGTTAGATTGATTCCAAATATACTACTGCAAAACCTATTAACACTGCTGTCAATTCTTAGCCAGTAATTGAACATCTGTTACTGTAGACGCGCTTACTCTGGCAATAATTATAATATTTTGGTCAACAGTAGCCCTAATAGTAGTACAATAATTATCCACGTAGTTATTATTTACTACAAAACGTGGTTTTCAGACGTTTTAACGTACCTAAGTGCAAAACTTTTAAACTTGAATTTTTTAGATGCAGGAAAATTTAAACATTAGTAATATATGTTTAGATTGATTCCAAATATACTATTGCAAAACTTATTACCACCGCTGTCAATTCTTAGCCAGTAATTGATCAACTGTTACTGTAGACGCGCTTACTCTGGCAATAATTATAATATTTAGGTCAACAGTAGCCATAATAGTAGTACAATAATTATCCACGTAGCTAATATTTACTGCAAAACGTGGTTTTCACACGTTTTAACGTACCTAAATGCTAAACTTTTAAACTTAAATTTTTAAGATGTAGGAAAATTTAAACATTGGTAATATATGGTTAGATTGATTCCAAATATACTACTGCAAAACCTATTAACACTGCTGTCAATTCTTAACCAGTAATTGAACAACTGTTAGTGTAGACGCATTTACTCTGGCAATAATTATAATATTTTGGTCAACAGTAGCCATAATAGTAGTACAATAATTATCCACGCAGCTAATATTTACTGCAAAACGTGGTTTTCAGACGTTTTAACGTACCTAAATGCTAAACTTTTAAACTTGAATTTTTTAGATGCTGGAAAATTTAAACATCAGTAATATATGTTTAGATTGATTCCAAATATACTACTGCAAAACTTATTACCACCGCTGTCAATTCTTAGCCAGTAATTGATCAACTGTTACTGTAGACGCGCTTACTCTGGCAATAATTATAATATTTAGGTCAACAGTAGCCATAATAGTAGTACAATAATTATCCACGCAGCTAATATTTACTGCAAAACGTGGTTTTCAGACGTTTTAACGTACCTAAATGCTAAACTTTTAAACTTGAATTTTTTAGATGCTGGAAAATTTAAACATTAGTAATGGTTAGATTGATTCCAAATATACCATTGCAAAACCTATTAACACTGCTGTCAATTCTTAACCAGTAATTGAACAACTGTTAGTGTAGACGCGCTTACTCTGGCAATAATTATAATATTTTGGTCAACAGTAGCCCTAATAGTAGTACAATAATTATCCACGTAGTTATTATTTACTACAAAACGTGGTTTTCAGACGTTTTAACGTACCTAAATGCAAAACTTTTAAACTTAAATTTTTAAGATGTAGGAAAATTTAAACATTAGTAATATATGTTTAGATTGATTCCAAATATACTATTGCAAAACTTATTACCACCGCTGTCAATTCTTAGCCAGTAATTGATCAACTGTTACTGTAGACGCGCTTACTCTGGCAATAATTATAATATTTAGGTCAACAGTAGCCATAATAGTAGTACAATAATTATCCACGCAGCTAATATTTACTGCAAAACGTGGTTTTCAGACGTTTTAACGTACCTAAATGCTAAACTTATAAACTTGAATTTTTTAGATGCTGGAAAATTTAAACATTAGTAATGGTTATATTGATTCCAAATATACCATTGCAAAACCTATTAACACTGCTGTCAATTCTTAACCAGTAATTGAACAACTGTTAGTGTAGACGCGGTTACTCTGGCAATAATTATAATATTTTGGTCAACAGTAGCCCTAATAGTAGTACAATAATTATCCACGCAGCTAATATTTACTGCAAAACGTTGTTTTCAGACGTTTTAACGTACCTAAATGCTAAACTTTTAAACTTGAATTTTTTAGATGCTGGAAAATTTAAACATTAGTAATGGTTAGATTGATTCCAAATCTACCATTGCAAAACCTATTAACACTGCTGTCAATTCTTAACCAGTAATTGAACAACTGTTAG
>CALNHX010012495.1:0-24694 GCA_940337035.1 Agriotes lineatus
GTGGATACGCAACAAATGGATACGCGCCTTTACTGGTTGCCGCTGCTGTAGAAGCTCGCTATAGAACTTCCCAAAATTATTTCTATGCCCTTTAATAAAAATAACTTGGCACAATCACTCACTCACTGATTCTACGTTAGAATGAATTATAAATTCTATTACAAATTCAATAGATCAAAATAAATCAGGTTTACTTTTAACCTTAATGACTTATTTTCAATTATAATAATCTGATAATATTTAACCAAATTATATCACAGGGAAACCTGTTTTACCACTGTGTATACCACTAAAGATTATTATTTACTCAAAATTAATAAGTATCAACTTTCAGCGTGATTTCAAAATGTGTAAGACTATATTATTATATATTAGTAACCTATTACCACCCCAACCTCTACCATTTATTTTTACCATTGTTCCATGTAATAACCTTTTAACTAACTAGATAAAGATAAAAATAAATGCTGCATGCTTCTGCATGTTGTATTACAAAGTCCAGAGAAATAGTATCGTCGTTGGAATTTTCCTTGCCGTTGAGTTCTTTGCGAATAACGTCTGGATAGTTCCATAGGGAATTACCTCCTTCGCATTCTTCACATCGGATAAGGGGAATACATCCAGTAGAGTCGCAAATTTTGCTTCTCGAACTGCGACATGTGGGGTCTGTAAGTCAAACCCGCGTGTTGATTCCCAAGTTCCAGCCTAGCTGGCTTCGAGGTGGCGATTGAGTCCGAGCCATTTGAGTGAACAAGTGGTATTGCGTGGCGCAGGAAGCGTTCGTTAGTTGCGTAAAATAGGGAGCCCTTTTAGCAAAAAATAAACCTTCAACTGCGGATAAATGCCGGATCAACACTGAGGCTCCTTAGCAGATACCGTTAAGTAAGTTACCATTTAAATCATATAGCAGCTAGTTGTCTTCACCCGTGAGAGCCTTTCGAAATAATTCGGTTTCGATATGGCCCATGTAGAATCGCTGTCCTTGTCTGACAGCATCCTCAAAATCCAGGTTCATCTCCCATCGTCGAGATGTATGAACAACGCGGCGCGTCGCACACGCAAGGATGATTTTTACAGTTAACTAGGAACGCTGCTACCAGTTCAATGTAGATGCTTTGTAATTGCTTCAATTATATGTGGAGCCCTAGAAAGTTAATTTAATTACGAAGTGTTCCAAACATTTTCTTTACGTTCAGCTCCTCAATAGCGGTTAACTAGTTTAAGGCAGCTTATTAGCCTCTTCCAGGCACTTAGTTCTTGCATTTTAATAACTAGATGCTTTGGCATTGTCTGGATAAAATTATTTTAACCACTTTGTATGTACCTTGTAGAGATGATGACATCCTCTAGAACAGGGGTGGCGAACCTTTATTCATCTACGTGCCATTTTTTCTAAAGAAATGTTTAATGAGGCCATGACGTGCCATCAAACAATCTTGACTTAGTGATTAATGGGGAAAAAATAAAAATAAATACTATCAACTTAAAACTCCTTATTTGCAACAGAAAATATACATTTTGTACAGCTATAGTGACGTTATGTTTATTTAAATGAAAAAAAAAATTCGTGCGACTTCTGCTGTTGCAAATTAGATGCTAAATAACTTATATTAGCTCCATACTTTGTTACTTTTAGCAGAATGCAAGCTGGACTGGATTCATCTGAGAAACGGCTTCTAAGAGAGTCTTTAATGTTATTCATTTCTGAAAATAATGACTCACAAGCATAGGTAGATGAAAATATTGTTAAGATAGCAAAAGCCAGCTTCTTCAGACTACTAAATGTGTCTGGAATTAAATTCCACGTTTCCATACTTTTGATATTGGCATTTTTACTTATATTACCTGATACATATAGTCTTTCTATTTCATTTAATTCCAACTCTTTCCTTGTTTCGAAAAAATTTTGAATCCATATTGAACTAGACTGGAAATCAATCGGCTGCATTTCAATTTCTTCAATTTCCAACCAATCAAATTTGGCCAAGTTCAGTTTATCAAGTGAAGTTATATCAGGATATATAATAAATTTCAGTGTTTCCGATAATTCTTTGAACTGAGAAAATCTCGTTGAAAATTATTTGATTGTAGAATTAATTACCGAATTAAACTGTTCAGTGATTTTTGCTTGGTCTGGTTTTTCATGTAAATCCAAATCTCTGGAGATTTTTTCAAGTTTGGGAAATACTTGTACTTTTTGGTAACAATATCGTTACTGAAAACTTGCAGTTTAGCTTCGAAAGCATGAATGAGATTTATCATAACAATACTTGTTTTATTTGCGCCTTGAAGCTTCATGTTCAATCCATTGTTAAATATAAATTGTTTCGATTAGGTACCTAAATTCCTTAATAACTGCCGTGCCCAAATTATTTTGTGGCGTGCCATCAATGGCACGCGTGCCAATGGTTCGCCACCCCTGCTCTAGAATAAGGGTCACCATTGTTGTGTCTATATCATTTTTCTCGTTGAAGTTATCCAATAAATAGCTCGTTAAAATTTTCCTCATTGTTTTATTGTATATTGTTTTATTTAATGTACAGCAGTAGGTGTCGTTTCGAAAATCAACAACGGTAGGTTCGCGTTGACGAATAGCTAGTTTACACTTAAGGGGGAACTGTTTAGTCTTTCTTTTCTTTCGAATTCTGAACGGGTTTGATGTGGTTGGCTTAAGATTTCGTGGCGCCAAGATTTTAACATTTTCCGAAATAACTAATTACTACCGCAACATATCGTTTTCGCAAACCCTTTTCCTGTTGCGACTGTGAGCTAGCGGCGGCAGACTCTTCTGTGTGCAAAGCTGAACATTACCTTGTTGGGGAGTGTAACCGTTACAGAAATGGTTCGCCCGATTTAAAACCCCTTGAGGTTATTATATGTATCCAACTTTTTAGTAAAGTGACAACTAGCTTCCTTCGGGTAGCTTTTGTTTGGCTAGTGCCGGAAATGCCAAGCAATCGCTTTTACATGTACTGAAAAATGGGATATGATTGCCTTGAAAAAATATTAAAGATAGTTGGGTTTCGTAGGCAAAAGGATGATCTTCGTAAGAAACTTATGGATTTACACAATGTAGCACTACGTCAAATTGAGTTTTTGTAAAAATGCATGAAGAATAGTAAATCAGTGTAGTAAATTTATTAAAGTACAACTCTTGTAGTTAGTTAGATTGTATATACTTCTTCTAAAAACGCTTTCAATATAATTTTATTTCAGGAGTGCACCCCTGCGGTTGTATACAGTATATAGCAGATGAAGTTGCAGAAAAGTATGGATATTCTATGCGAATACTTCCTCGACTATCACCGCATTTGTAACCCAACCGAAAATATTTGGGAAATAACAAAATCGTAAGTACCTAATTGTTTCGGAAAATTCTGACGAGATTTGTTTATCTAGTGTTGGTAATTAGGATTTGTATTGACATATGAGTAGTTACTTTTATTAATATCTATTTAATTATCTTGCTGATGGTATAACACTGTAGCAAACTGATTTACTATTATTTATGTATTTTTGTAAAAACTTAACTCGGCGTAGTGATACATTGTGTAACTTCATCGGTCTTTTACGAGGATCATCCTTCTGCCAACGAACACTATTTTTCTTTAATATTTTGCCTAACGTGGTGCTATTCCGTTGTTTCAGTACACGTAAAAGGGAATGCTGTGTTACATTATTACAGAACAAAACGTAATTTTTGCCACAAAACAAACAAACGCTACACGAAGAAAGCTAGGTTGTCACTTTACTGTAACTTGAATACATAAAATCTCCTCAATGGGTATGAAATCGAGTGAACGATTACTGTAGTGGTTATACACCCCAATGCGATAATCGTCGGCCTTGCACACAAAAGAGTAGCTGCTACCTCACGACATGTTGGGGTGCTAATTACTTAGTTCGGAAAATGTGAAAACCTTAGCATCACTAATTCTTAAGTCAACCACACTAACCATTTTAGAATTTGAGACAGGGGGAGAGACTAAACACTTCTTTAGAGTGATGTATACACCACCTTTTTTTCAACAGAAACCTACTTTTATTGGTTCTCGACACGCCAATATCAACTGCTGTACATTAAATAAAAGAAGCCATCTATTGAATAACTTCAACGAGCAAAATAACATAGACGCAACAATGTTAACACGTACTTCAAGAGGCTTTCATCGTGTATGCACCCTATTTAAAGTAATTTTTCCAACCAATGCCAAAGTATCTAATTATTAAAATGCAAGCACTAAATACCTGGAAGTGGCTAATAATCTGCCCTAAGGTAGCATACAGGGCGTCGCTGGAAGAGCTGAACTAGAGAAAATGATTGAAAGACTCCACAATTTAACTCACTTTCTGGGACACCACATATAATTCAAGAAATTACAATACGTATACCTTCAGCAAAAGAAGATGTTTCTGTTTAACTTTAAAGATCGCCCTTGGTGCGTGCGGCGTTGTTTACACATCTCGACAATGGGGCATAAATCTGACCTCCGAGGATGTTGTTAGGCCAGGACAGCAATGCCGCGTGAGCAAAATAGAAACTCGGGTACGAGGCACGAGGTGAAAACAACAAGCTGCTATATCCACTAAATGTGATTTGAAGGGTAACTTAATTAACGGCACATGTTACCATTTTCACGCTTTGTTATGCATAATTATTAAGAAGCCTCAAGGTTGATCCGGCATTTAGCCACAGTTGAAGTTTTATTTTACAAAGAAAGGTCCCCAATTTATACGCAACTTACCCATTCAAAAACCTCGGGTCACCTCGTCTCGAGGTGGCCCGAAAATCGAGAATCAACAGGCGACTGACCCCGACTACCGCAGTATCAGAGGCTAAATTTTCAACTCCACATGCATTTTTCTAGCGCGGGGAAAGAATGCGAAGAAGGTAATTTTCTACGAAACTAATCAAGCGTTAATCGCAAAGAACGCAATCTCATCGCCTGTGCGAAACATAACGCCAAGGAATATTGCAGCGACGCCGACGATACAATTTCTGCGTAAAGGCTCATTGCCACCCACAACAGCAGCAGTATAACAGCATTCTCTCCAAACCTACCATCAAGTTCAAGCTTGGTATGTTGTTTACATGAACCCAGAAGAATTTCGATCGAAGAAAAGTAAAAGTGGACTTACTCCAGTCAGAAAAACTAAAAATTGTGCTCCTGAAGTTCTGCTTAAACTTCTCTCTTATAAATGCAAAACAGGATACGTCTCAGGAAGTGTTCAATTATTTGCATTTACTGCAGCGGACAGTCCTGCAAAAACGTTTCTCACAAACGACTTCGAGGAAGATGAAGAAATTGAAACTGTCATTTAAAAACTTATTTATTCTACCTCATGTTGGAGTCGAAATGACTATAGAGCATAACTAACTAATTACTAATCAATAACGAGTACAATTTCCCGTGACAACGAAGTGAGTATCTATACAATTTCAAGAAATACAAACTATTTACTTCACACAACAATTGTAGAGAATTTTACCCTCTTTAGTTTTTATAATAACTATATTTTGCATAGGAAATACTGAAAGTTGTGCTAAATTGTCAATTTGTAAATCTTGATTTTTTCTAGGAAGTACGGCCTAAGCTCCCTGTTGCTTGTCCCATAAGGGGAGAGAAAAGGGTCTGAAAATAAGCATCACTGACTATCAGCCTACGCCAAACCAATGGTGAAAAGCAGCGGCCTATGGTTATTGCGCTTCGTAGCGGAGTTGGTGGTTTTTGGCGATCTCGTACAGAATCAAGACAATTCCATCGAAAGAAAAATGCGCCTGCAGCGAATTACTGGTATGGATAAGTATACGTCGTATACTTTTTCAAGCCTCGTTATGTAAGAAATGAATGCGGAGGACCACCTGTACATCGAATTATGATTCAAAGCCTACTGTAACATATAAGGCGGGTCAAAACGCGCGCCATTGTTGAATCTGCGACAAAGTAAGCAAAAAATTCACGCCAACCGATTTCGGATCGTAACACCAGATCTTGTAGAATATCCAGAATTGAAGGAATCACACAACAAATAGCAGTAACAGAAATCATTATGCCAAGGTCAAGAAAATGCAATTAATATTGTACAGTTGCTTGAAAGGCATAAGAGAAAACGAACTACACACCCAGAGCAATATTGAAACGATTTGTTCCGGAGAGAGGAAAACACGAAAAACTACTGTACAATTTTTTATGAGAGTCTTGAAGCTACAACAACTGGGAACATAATTTTTCTATTGATTTCAAACAAAAGACCAAAGAGGTATTGATCTAAACTTTGTCTTTCGATTATTAAGCGTTTGCTGTTTCAATGCCGCAAGGGTGTGTCAACAACAACAGAGATAAATACTAATTTAAAGTTTTGCATACGTAAGCTGCTTATATTCAGTTGTCATCAGTGCGTTGTAAATACTTCTATGAAGGTAATAAAAATAAATAAGCCATTGGAAGGAAGCCTTGCTGGTTGCAGCTCATTCAAGTATAAAGGGTAAAAAAGTTTCTTACTGGCCGAACAAGCTCTATTGTTCATGGTTATTGGATGGGTAAAAATCTTCAGCTGCATTTTTTTAAATTTCAAAATTGTAGACGAGTTCTACCTTATTGTAATAAAAATAGCAGTACTGATACACCTGAGGTAACACTCAGCAATAAAATCATTGGTATTTTCTAAATAGTTATTTTGCAAAAATTATTGTCCATCTAATCAGTAAAGATGATACTTATGAAACAGACTCTTTCATTTAGATGTCTATCTTTAAGAAAATTGTTGGTACCTAAGTCGATGCAGTGTAATATTGGAGCATCAATTTCTCTTAAGGACTCTTCATATAACCAATCTAAGAAGGGCCCTATTCAGAATATCTGGTTTTTGTAAATTTTGAAGATATAAAGATCGCCTAACGAAATGATAAACTGTAGGAGATGAAAACCCAAAAATTTCCTGGAATTTTATTGTGCTAGTTGTATTGGGCTTAGAATATCACAAATAGTCATCATTTAAATTTTAAAGCAGTCATAAGCTGGAAACTCTGTTGCCTTTTAACCAAATGCTACAGTTTTTTGCCGTATTAATGACTGATTTTGCTTCATTGTCTCTAATTTTTATTAATAATGGTACGTTGACCCAGATAGTTTGTGCTAAATCTGGGAGCCCAGAGATTGGGTAGTAAAACCTCCAGTATTAGGGTTAAATCTGAAGGGTTGGTCCACTGTAATCATTGTAATCACTAATGGATTTCATTGTTTTTCTTTATTTATAGTCATTAATTCGAGTCAATAAACAATTGTTGAATCCAATATTATACTTTCTTAGTGTAAAGTTTGTCTTACGGAAATGTATAAAAGCTGACAAGCTAATCATCAGACTATTTTTTTTATTTTAATTTACCTGTTGGAAAATTTACATTAATTTTAAGTTGTATCAAAATCAAATATTCATGCTGGAAAAATCTAATTTTTCTTTCGATAAAAAAAATAGGTTTTACTTGCATTACAATAGTGTTGAAGAAGAAAAGGCAGTTTTCCCTGTTTTGCGCTTTTTTATAGAGAAAGTTGTGAAATTACAAGTCTAGTTAAAAAAAAATTTTTATTAACAAAAAAAGTAGATCCATATTCATTTATAGTGGTTGTATAGTAGGAAACTAAAGCTGTAGATTGTGAAAGAATAAAACCTGAATTTACCTCTCTACGATTTTGAAAATTTTGAAAATTTTAATTTTTTTTCAAAAACTGCTCAAGCTTTGCAAGTAGAAACCACAGCTGTAGATTGTTAAAAAACGAGAATCAAAATGTATTTCAAAAATTTTTATTATTTTGAAATTTTGAACCCTTTAAACTGATTAAAACTTTTTTATTTATGATACATATTTTTGATCTACAGCGGTTATATTTAGGTCTTTATAAGTAGAAATCAAAGCTGTGGATTGTTAAAAACTAAAACAAAATTGTCTTCTATGATTTGTCCAAATTTTTTTCAAAAACTGGTCACGTTTTTTGTAGTTTTTGATACATATTTTTAATTTATAGTAGTTATTTAATAGATCCTTACAAGTAGAAACCATTGTTAAAGAAGAACAATTAGGTGAAACATAAAAAGCCACGGTGGGAGAACTAAGCGTGGGTGGAAAAATAATCTAGAATGCCAATTAACCTTTCTATGAACGTACAGCTTTGTAGCGCAATTTCGTACCACTCAAAAATCAAATCACTTATTTATTTATTTATTTTTAATTTACACCTGATAGGATTTGGCATTAAAGACAATTGCAAATGTTGTTAAACCAATCGATAAACGAAGAAACCCTGGAAAATACATCAGGGTAACCTACAGCACATGGTTGACCCCAAGACACGATTCCAACCAGCTTTGGTTCATCCTCACCGCTAATCAAAGGACCACCGGAATCGCCATAACAAGCTCCTTCTCCTATTACGGTGAAAGTACAGACAGAGCTTTCAAACACAGGCCTGTCGCTAAATCTGCTTTTGCAATACTTCACAGTTGTGGTTTTCAAATCCAGGTGTTGTAAGTTGTCGGGCGAAGCTCCTCCAGCGCTTAATGTACCCCACCCGGTGAGTATGACGTCGACGTCTCCTACTATGTTTTCTTTCTGGGCAGCAATCGCTGAACTTTGTCGGTGAAGGTAATCGGATCGACTTTCAGAATGGCAACGTCGTTTTCTCCGGTGCCGAAATCAAAATTCTCGTGGTAATGGATTTCACGTACTGCATAGGATGTTCCGCCGCTGCTTAACTTGTTGGTGCCGGCCACTACGACCAAATCGGAAGGACTGTCCCTAAAAGTTTACTTCGTTTTAAAAACTAAAATTATTATTAGTTTGAATTTAAATATAGCTTCAAACCTTACCCGATTACGCAGTGAGCGGCTGTGATGATCCATTCACTATCAACGATGGAACCTCCGCAACTATGAAAATAACCATCATACTGCAACGAGACTTGATGAGGATACTGACCATCGGCCGCATCTGAACCTCCCACAACTCTCCAACTTAGTGAAGGGTCGATTTTTGTTATTTTGGGCACACTGCCTACAAAACAAAATTTTAATTTAAGCCTTCGTATGAAAGTAACTTCATAAAAAAATAATTTAATGTATATAAAGTGCTACTTACCAAGAACGCCAACGAATGCTAATAAAAGTACTACGATACGCTTCATTTTGGTCGTTTCTAAATAAATAGACTGGAAGTCCTTTTTTGTAGTAATTAGAACAATGCCACTATACAGCAAGTTAAGATTTCATCACGATAAGATAATTTTTCGATTATAATATTTTGAACTTCGCCCGTTGTGTTAGCGATAAATATTTAAGTTCAAAACACTTGTATTAGTAATTACCACAAACTAGTTACAAAGAAGTATAACAAAGCCGTAGTAGATTGAACACTTCCATGCCTCTAATCAAAGTTATTAGTTTGCATAAATATAAAAATTTATTTCTTTTCTAGCAAACAACTTTATTTGACAAAGAACACTGATAAGAATACGTTGAATCATTTTGGTATTTCCAAGGATGGAGCGTTTTCGTATTTGTTGTTTATTGAAAACGTGATCTATGTATGCATAATCGCCCAGCATATTCGTGTGGTCTCGACCTGTATTTGGTTACCCCTGTTGAACACGCCACAAAGCTGTCATTTTCTTGGATTCAGCTGGAACCTCACCGCAAAGCAGTGTTACAGCAACTTAATTTTTCTTTGCTACGTCAGCTCTTATAAGATATCTTAAAACAGTGAATTGCCAATTTGTAAACTTCTTTTTATCTTGTGCGTGGTGTTCTTTTAAAGAAACATTTGTTCACGCTATCGAACTGGGTGAAGCCAACTTAAATTTCATTTATAAACATTTGCATTAACCTTTGCATGTGCGCGTGTGCCTTAATTCTGTCAATTAACTACAATGTTTGTATGTGAGCGGTGGTCGGACTCCGACTTCCACATGCAGGTCAAATCAGTAAGTAGATATTGTAATGGTTTACTACCCACAGCAATGCTGATTGACTAAGTAACAGCATGCATAAGGTCAGCATGAGCACATAAGAGCACATAATTGAATATTTTATTTATTGCAAGATAATCAGTATTTTACATTAATAAGTGCACCTTATGTGAGCAGCAGTCACTAATAATTTGAGGGATAAAAATTAGCATGAGATAAGGCAGGTTTTAGAAGGGGTATGTTCAGAGTTTCAAATATGATAAATGTTCGGAAAAGCCAATGCAATTTAATTTGTAACTGACAGATTTGAGCTTAGTAACGTCAAACATAATGTGAATAAAATGCGATACAGATTGATTTGAATTTGTATGAGCATTATGTATTAAAAGTGTATAAGCAGCAAACGGCAAGTTAACTAAAAGGTAAGCGAAAACAGTGCTCGCAAAGCAACCGATCGAAAGACAATTAGTGAGATCCTAAAGAGCTCAAGTGTATAAGTGCATTATAAACCAAACTGAAAATTAAAATCAAAGCAAGGTGTGATGACATTTATCCCAAGAAAAGGATAATTTAGTGAAAATCCAAAGACATGACATCAAAACTGTAGTTCATAAGTTTAAACATATAATCAAACCTAATTTCTTTAAACTATTGTTAATCTAGTTGCTTAGTTACAAGACATTCAATTGTCGAGAATTAATCAAACAAACGTAAATTTTTCATGTTGGGGCCAAATTGAGTTCCATATTGACTGTATTAAGTTGTGAATAAAAAATCTTTTGTGTAGTCAGTTTCGTGTTGAAGTTATTCACCAAGTTGCTGGGTATTTGTGGGTGTAATTTTCCCAAGTGTTGGAGCACCCAAGATAGTGTAATTAAGCCAGCAAGTTTCCACCTGGTGCGTCGTTGAGTGCGAGCCTACGTCGGTGAAGATTTTGGGGTAATTTCAGACATCGGAAGGCAGATCTTTTTGTGCTACATTGAGAGCAAGCCTAGAGCTATCCCGGATTAAAAGAATTAGGACCAGCAACCATTTCAAGCTAGTATTTGCCGTCGTTTCAATGTGCAACCAACAGCGGAGCATTTCTTCAAAAAAGGTAAAATTTCACAGCAAGGAGTTTGTGCAGCCTCGTAGAAATTGGGGTTCGTCAAGAATAGACTTTTTCCGAGAAGTTCAACATGTTTCCAGAGTCCTAGATCCATCGAACTACGAATAATTTAGCTGACGTCCCTAAAAATCCTAGTTAAGGCGAATTTGCAGTTCTTGCTGGGAGTTGAACAAAAAGCAATCGAGCGTGGGTTTTGACGTCATCCTGAAGCAAAACAAGGTTAGCCGATGTACGTCATATTTTATCCTATTTACCTGATGCATTCTTGCTATTTTGGTGGGTAAAACTCAATTTTACGCTACTTTGACACTGGCAGATATCTTGTTTTCTGCACAAAATTAGAGGTTATTCAACTGTCAGTTGGTAACAGTGCATTTTTCCTAATATCCGAAAGTAATTGTCATACAACAAATTATTTGTCATACAAAATTTTCTACTTATTTTATGACCGGCCCCTGAGTTAAGAATTGTTTCATGTTCGCCGGAGCTAAGTTCTAAGTTACTGCAAATACATAAAATAAGGAAAGAGCAATAAACCATTTATTTTTGGTAATAAATATTACATTGTTTTAATTTGCCCTGAGTTTGACAGGCAAGTTCTTTATTAAAACATTAATTTCATAAAGTGTAGTATCCTTTGCCTTAATTATAAATTTTATATTTTATTTAAAACCCCATTTTAATCTAGGGTACTATTACAATATATGTACGAGACCTTCTGATTGACCGTGGAGGGGGAGATCCAAAAAACTAAACGCTGAGTATTCCAACAGTGGATTTCTGGCATTCACTATTTTGACCATCTTGAAATAAGACCGGGCTTTACGAGTACCGTGAACCACACCCACACAACTAGCTAGCCGCAGAAAATCGGGGGCTTTACTACCTCTGCCTTCCAACGTAAACTGACCTGTGGTAGGTGTAGCAAAATCTCAATTATAACACAGCAACTTTTGTATACTTTTTTATATTGTTTTCCGAATTGTTTTGGTTCTCCCGTTTCCTTTTCTCTGAAAGAATTCTTTCGAATATAGCTCTGGGTAATCGGTCTCCTCGTATTCTTTTCAAGTAACTGTATGATACTGATTTATTTTCTCGTTTATTTCAATGCTGATAATCTTCCTTTATGTATTACATTCATTCAACATGATTTAGCTTTATAAAGCACTATTCTCACTACTATAGTGTTGTAAACGTTGTAGTTCTTTAGTCCACCATATCACCAGTGCTCAATTTGTTTTTGTCTTTGGTCTCTCTCATCCATTCTTTTTATTTATACCGAATTGTGTGCCGACGCGAAGACCATGTATGCCGCATCACGTCGTGCGATTGTCTGTAAGCAAGAATTTCCGAAGAACAAGTGAGTGTTCAGCTTTTGCATAAGGCAACACAGTAGTGTAAGTAGTAAAGAAAATATGCCTAACTCTAGTGGAAACTAGTACACGAGTAATCAAAAAAGAGAAAGAGAATGTGATAAGATGTTTGGCGAAAGCAAAAAAATAAAATACCGAGAAAAAAACAGTATCTTCAACTAAGTCGTATGGAACTAGTGATGATAAGGTAGATAAAGTAATGGAATTGGTACGGGGATTGGTCAGAAATAAACTAATTGAAGACATAATTAAAGTATGTAAGGAGGGAGAGAATTTAAAGATGAGATACTGCAAATACAATTAGAATATAAAGAAACGAAGCAGGAGAATGTAAAACTAATGAAATAGCAACATGGAACTAAGAAATAGTAGAAAATATAATAGAGCAACTGGAAAAGAAGTCAAAAGAAAATAACACAATATTAACAGGTTTACTCATTGACACAAGGTGGCACCCATGTCTTAAAGCAAAAAATAACTACAATTATGGAACACATTTGAATATTGAGACGCGGATTAAAAAGGCGCATAAACTCGGTCCAAAGACTTTCTGGTAGAACTGGATAGCCAAAGAGATAAAACTGAAGAGTGTTAAGAAAGGTCAAATATTTCTTAAACATGATTTAGCAGAGAATAATGAGAAGTGCAAAGACAGCTCAGAATATGAACAAAAAAGGAAAGAGAGAGAATGGTAAAAATGTTAAAGGGGGATATAATAAAATAATAATCGAAAAAAAGAAAGAGAAGTGAAGCAAAGATTGAGATAAACTTTACTGACACACTTTACATAAGGTTGAAAAACGAACACATTATGATATACTGTGGAACAGATGAATTAAGGAGAGCCAAAACAGGAGTGGTTATACTATTTTATAAAGAGATTACTTATTATATAAGCAACTGGAAATGAATTTCCTTTGGCTACCCTTGAGGACCTTAAATGTATCCCACATTGGGGTATTTTCCTGGTGCCCTAATAGCGGCTCTCTGACCTTCCGCTACCTTTGAGGAACTTTACTGCATCCCATATTGGGTTATATTTCATGTAACCTTTACCAAAAATGCGTCAAATTTATGTTACTTAAATTCATTCCTTTGTATGATTTGAACCTTCATTGATTCTTCCTTGTAGTCCTGCTGTGGATTTGGGCAATCGGCTATATCCTGGCTGAATACTGATGTAATGTTGTTATTGAGGTTGTTCCTTTGTACGTTATGATCACAAACTTGTACGCGCACTATTTACTTGGTATTAGTGTTAACACCGGTATGAGCATTTTTGTTAACCTGAACGTAATATGAAATTTGTATGAGTAATTTTTCTAATTACCAAATTAAGTCTTATTAGTTAAAATCAAATATTTCGTTTAACCATTAATGTTGAAACTCTAATGAGAAACATAAAACAAGTTGATAATCATTGAAAAATAAAATTTAAAAAAATTATTCATATGTTATTATATTGAAAATTAAAATTGGTTTCTATTTGCCTAAGCAACCGTTTCTCTTTTTAGCTTCGCATTCATATTATTAGTGCAAAAAGATTAATTTGCAAAAACTATCACTAATTATAAATTTCATAATTCTTAGTTAAAATCATATTTTTGATTTAGACCATCCCCACTGAAACTCAAATAAGAAACAAAACAAGTTTTTAATCCTTGGAGAAATTAAAATTTAATCGTATATCATTGTATTGCAAATTAAAATTATTTATATTTGATAAACTAGCTGTTTCTCTTTTTAGCTTCGTCTGTATATTATCAGTTATCAATTAATTATATGTTTATAAATGATTTAAATTAGTTATAATTCCCGTTATTCTATTTCCCTTTTTATTCCTACTATGTTATTAAGTTTTAAAGTATTATTACTTAATATTAATTCCCATTATTTTTCTTACGTAACTGTACCCTGATATTTACTTTTAAAAATTATGTTAGTAGTTATTAATTGTTTTTGGTACCGAATAAGAAAATTGTTTTAATATTATCGTATTAATGCTTTTTACTACCTTGACCTTGAAAATTTTTCCATAGACAGTGTTTATTTATTTTTATTCCATCATTGTTAAAAATCTGAAGTACTAACATCGTACTTTATATTTATTTATTTATTTATACTTTTTCTTATTCGTTCCTTGTTTTTGGATATCGATTGGTCGCCTTTTACGACCCGCTAGACTCCTAAGCGGTGGAAATATTCTAAACCCCGTTTTCCACACAGAGAATAAAATTTTGGGATGTCTTTTAGTCTTTTATATTTACTTTAATTCTTTAAGAGATTATGAATCTGCAAACGAAATTTATGAATCTGGATTGAAAACGATTAGTCTGAATGAAATTGAATTCTCTTAACCGAGAAAAAATTGGGATGTCTTTTGGTCGCCTTTTACGACCCGCCAGACTCCTGAGCGTTGGGAATATATTCTAACCCCCGTTCCCACACAGGGAATTAAATTTGCAGTGACTTTTAATCTTTTAACGGTCGGATCTCTTACGGATCCTGGATGACTGACGTAGTTCGCCTTGATTGACAGATCCTAAATTTTGCCAATCGTCCATGGCTTGCTGATTTTGAGAAACTAGATTTCTGGTTTGTCGATTTACCTCTAATCTCCAGTTTCTCTTTTTCTTTTCTTTGTCTAACCTGTCTTGTATTTCCCTACACTGGTCTAACCCTTGTAATAATCTTAAGCTCACGTATTTAGGTGCAGGATTGTCGAAGTTTTCTTCGTCGCTACTTACCTCTGACTCACTTATCGCCCAGTCGTTTAACGGATTATTAATTTCCTCGTCCGGGGAAAATTTTACGGAATTTGGTCGAATTTCTAAAATTTTATCTGTGTTAAAGCCTTTGCATAACTTTAACCTATTAGCATGCACAACTTGTTCTTTATTTTTATATAATTCTTTAATTTTGAAAGTTACTGGCCTTTTTGTTCTATAATTCGAAACGGTCCTATCCAAGGTTTCATTAACTTTTTTGATAATCCTATTTTTAAAGTAGGATCGTATAAATACACCAAATCTCCTATTTGTAATTTAACTTCTTTTGTTTTCTTATTATATTGAACTTCCCTTTGTTTTGTTGCTTTCATTAAATTTTCTTTTACTAAGTTAAATGTAACATTTAATTTTGTCATTAATTCTGACACATAATTTTCGTCCGCATTGTATTTAACTGATTGTGGTTTTAAAATATCATCATTGGTAATTCAAGGTCTCGGCCATGTATTAAAAAGTATGGCGAGAAGCCTGTGGATGAATGAGTCAAAAAATTGTGTGCCATTTGAAAATATGGGATCCATTCCTCCCAATCTTGTTGACCTTTTTGATTAATGTGCATAGCCAAAAAGTCTTTTAAAACTCGATGTATGCGTTCAATGGAGCCATTACTAGCCGCATGATACGCTGTTGTTTGTGAATGATTTATTCCTAAAAATTTTAGAAGTTCTTTCATTACTAGTGATCAAAAGTTTGTGCCTCTATCTGAAATTAATTTTTGCATTGTGCCGTGACGTGCTATTACTTTAGTGAATAGGGCTTTCGCTACTGTGGTAGCTTTTTGATCCTGAATCGGAATGATTTCAATATATTTAGAAAAGTAATCTATAAACGTTAGTAAATATTTGTTTCTATTGAATAAACTGACAAAAGGACCTGTAATGTCCATAGAACAACGTTCAAATGCTATTACTTTAGTGAATAGGGCTTTCGCTACTGTGGTAGCTTTTTGATCCTGAATCGGAATGATTTCAATATATTTGGAAAAGTAATCTATAAACGTTAGTAAATATTTGTTTCTATTGAATAAACTGACAAAAGGACCTGTAATATCCATAGAACAACGTTCAAATGGTTTTGAAATTTTTCCAAAATGTTGGATAGGTGCGGGTTTTAAATGTGGTGATGTTTTTCTTTGATTACAGATGTGACACTTGTTCACGTAATTAATGATTTGTTGATTCATATTTGGCCAAAAACATCTGGTTTTAATATTCGAAATTGTTTTTTGTTGACCTTGGTGACCAAAAATGGGTAAATCGTGAAAATCGTGAATAACCTTTCTTATAAATGATTTTGGAATTACTAAATAATCCGTATTTCCCATATTTTTATACAATAACCCTTCGCTGTCTATGTAAAAATTTGAATTTTCGGCTTCGTTATTGATTTGCTCTCTAATACTTTGGCAAAAAGTGTCCTTTTCTTGTTCCTTTTTAATTAGTTCTCTATCCCAAACTGGAGTAAATTCTGATTCCGTTGAATTGATTATATTTACTGGAATGTTTTTTGGGTTTGGCTTATAAATTCTGACTGTGATTGGCGTATAATAAAAAATGTATTTTATCATTTCGTATACAATTTCCCATTTTAATTTGTCGAGTGCACATGCTATTTTTAGCATAGCCAAAAATTTATCACCATTTTCAATTACGCAATTTCTTAAATTTATTAAGGTGTGCCATAGTGTTTTATACGTTGGCTTAGTGAAATGCTGAGATTTTGTGACTAAATAATAAATGTTTCTTTTTGGTAGTTTTAACGTTGCGACTTCACTTATTAATTTATTTTGATTCTGCAATTCAGTAATTGACCCAAAAATATTTTTGAATTCTAAAGCAATGCCTTTGCTCATTTCCCAATTTTGAGATACACAGTGTGCTAGCGCATAATGTTCCGGACAAGTGAATAGGTTCCCTTCTTTTTCTGTGACATTTTCACTTAGTATTTTATAGTTTTTGTTTAATTCCAAGAATTCTTCAAACGTTAAAATGCATTGACTCTGCTCATTATGTTTTACCTCAATACAATTTTCTTCGTAAACTCTGCTTAATGCGTCTGCGTTCCCGTGTTGTTTACCTGGCATATGTATAATTTCAAAATTATATTCGCCTAATAGTAGTGACCACCTAGCTAATCTCGAATTTTGATGGTTTGCCGTTAAAAGCCATTTCAAAGGTCTATGATCCGTAATTAAGGTGAATTTTCTACCGTATAAGTAGCATCGAAATTGTTTTATTCCAAAAATAGCTGCAAGCAGTTCTTTTCTGAAACTGTATAATTTTTTCTGCTTTATTGAATGATTTACTTGCAAAAGCTATCGGTTTTTCGCAACCGTCGTGATCTTGACTTAAAATTGCTGACATGCCTGAATTACTGGCATCGGTTGCTAAAATAAAAGGTTTTGAAGAATCTGGATAAGCTAAAATACTGTCTGAAGTGATTGCATTTTTTAGTTTGCCTAAGGCTTCTAGTGCCTCTTTTTCTAATTGAAATTGTACATCCTTTTTCGTTAAATTAGTTAGTGGTGCTGAAATGTGAGCAAAATTTGGTATGAATAATCTGTACCATCCTGCTAATCTTAAAAATTCTCTAATATTTTTAACTGATTTTGGTAATGGAAAGTTTTTTAACTGCTTCGATTTTTTCTGGATCTGGTCGAATCCCTTTTTGCGTTATTATATGACCTAGATATTTAACTTCGGTTGTCAAAATTTACATTTTTCTGGTTTTAGTTTTATATTGGCCTCACGTAACCTATCGAATACTACACTTAGTTTTTGTATGTGGTCTTCTACTCCTAGGGAATTATGTACCAAAATGTCGTCTAAATATACCCAGCAAGTGTTCCCTGTTAAACCTGCTAATGTGAACGAAATGAACCTTTGAAAGGTCATCGGAGAATTTGACAAGCCGAAAGGAAGCCGTAAAAATTCATAGTGGGAGTCAGGTGTTGAAAATCCTGTATATTGGATGCTATTTTCTTCTATTTCGATTTGGTGGTTAGCTGAGGTTACATCAAAAACGCTAAATAAAGTTGAATTTGCCAAATAATCAGTCGCATCCTGTAGTAATGGTAGTGGATATACGTCGTTCTTCGTTACAGCATTTAAGGCCCTGTAGTCCACGCACATCCTTACTTTGTCTTCTTCATTGGGTTGTTTTTTCACGATTAAAATGACTGGTGCACTCCATGCTGAGCTTGATGGCCTAATAATTTTTGCTTCTAGCAACCTATCGATTTCCTTCCTTAATATTTCTCTTTGGTGAAATAGAACTCTGTACGGACGCTTCGCTATTGGTTGGTCGTTTTCCACGATTATTTTGTGTTTTACGTTGTGCGCTGTGGTTAGATTTACTCCGTCCGAGAAGATGTCGCTGTAGCGAGCTATTAATTCTCAGATTAATCCTTTTGGGTATTCTTCTAAGTGTTCTAAGTTGAAATTTTCCATAATCCAATCTTCTTGGTATTTCTGAATTGCTGTAACTGCATAATCCTTTGCATTTGCCTTCTTTTCTATTACATGGAAATTTTCTTCCGCTTTTGCCACTGTAGTATTTTTCCTTAAAATTTCTTCCTTATTATTTAGGTTGACCAGTTTTATTGTTAACTATTCCTTATTTTTCGTTAGGGTTCTTGCTGAAAATACACCGTTTATTCCTGTAGGTGTCGGTTCTATCAGAATTTGTTGCTTTTTAATATTTTGAAATTCATATTTTTGGTTTCGCAATTTATTTCGGCACGGGGGGGTAGTATTAAATCTTCTACTAATTTTATTTTGTATTCTTTCGTGTTCTCCAATTTCGTGACTTCTGGGATTTCGTCTTTTTTGTTTTCTTCGCATAATTTTTGTTTCTTCGATACACAAACTTTTTCACTTACCAAATTTACCTGTTCTTTTTTATTACTTCCTTGGAATTCTTCTTTGTTTTCGTTACTTTTGTGCTTACCATTTTTAGGTTTACTTCCTTCTTTTTCTTAGCTTTTTCTTTGGGATCCCTCCCTAATTTTTCTTCCTTTACTTTGTTTTCATATTCTTGCTGCAGGTCCAGAGCTTTGTTTTCTCTGTATATACGTTGCCTTTCCATGAAATTTGTGTGGAAGTCTTCATTTTCTACTTCTTCTTCACTTAATTCTCCAACACTGTGGATAAAAATATTGCCTACTTCTCTAGCATTTCCATTTGTATGCTTTCTTCTAGCATCTTTATTTATGTGAACCGCGGTTAAACTACTGAACTTTTTTCTAAGTTCTTTGTCACTTTTTTCCGTGACTTTTTCGGCGTTTATTCCAATATCCTCTTCGGTACCTGAAGAGTTTAAGATTTTGTCTAGGTGATCAGCCTGTATGACATCCATCTTTTTATTGGTTTTACTTGCCTTCTTCCTCCTTACTGCTTCTCTAGCTGTGGATCCTGGATTAGGTTCCCATACAGCTTTTTCTTTAGAGTCCCCTTTGGATTGTGTCGCTCCGCCTACTGGCCTATCCAAGAGCGAGCAATGTTGCTGAGTGCAACCTCCGTCTCAAACTTCTTTCGATGATTGAGACCCACAATGTCCAACTTTAGCTTCTGTGGGTATTCCGTCGTTTTTCCCTACTACCTGGGGTGACTGGAATTCCTGAGATTTTTTCAATTTTTGTACCTGCCAGCTGTGTTCACTTAATTTTCTTTCTTCTAAAATATTTGCGTTGTATTCTTCTTGTGTATCGTTATTCTTCCTAATTAATTCCTCCTCCGTACCTATTTCGCTATTCATCAAGTTGTACCCCTTATTTAAATTGTTCCACACTAGTTCGGATTGGCGTAAAATTGGCAATTCCCTGCCCCATACTGTTAGGGTGCAGTTGTAATAATTTATAACCGCTTTATTTTTAATTAGCCAATGGCGACCTAAAATTCCTGCTGTACTCACCCCCAATTCATCCCTGCATATTATAACTTTAAAATTTTGTGTTCTATCCCTTGGCCAAATGCCAAGATTTAAGTTAGAAGTGCCTATTGCTTTGACAGCAGGGCCTGAGATTCCTAACAAATAAATGTCATCTTCTATGGTAATCTTGCACTTATTAACAAAATTTTCTTTTAACATTGTTACTGCAGATCCATTGTCCAATAATAATGGCGTGTATAAACCGTTTACTAATAAATTTACTATGCAAGGAGTGTCTTGTGAATTTTCGTTTCCTAAATGAGGGATGAAGTAGGTGGTTTTAATTTTTTTGGTTTACATTTTTTCTGACTCGCGTTTCGGGGTGCCAAACGGAGTCCTGAAAAGTTTAAATTGCTAGCCAAATTTACGTTATTGTCTGCTCTTCCTTGGCCCTGATATTTAAAATTAACATTGTAGTTTCTTGAGTTCCCCGTCGCGTTAAAATTTCTATTGTAATTAGCATTATTTCCCTGATATTTTGCCCTGTGTTACCTATTGTGATACTTGCGTTGACCCTTATTGTGCACACCTCTATAATTTTGGAAATTGTTTTGGGGTAGCGCACTCATCGTTTTTGCATTATTTCCGTAGTAACTATTATAGTTGCGTGTCTGTCGTATTTTAATTTGGTTATTCTGATTATACCCGCCTTGCGACTTATAAAAATTGTGTGCCCTAGCTTTGTTAAAATTAGCTTGTCTCCTAAAAAATTTTTGTTGATTACTTTGCTCCGAGTTTAATTTAAAGTAACAGTATTTCGCAATGTGATTGTTACGTCCGCAATTGAAACAAACTATATTTTGTGTTGTGCAAACTGTGAACACTGGATTATTGTTTTGAAGTTTATTAGCACTAATTTTTTCCCATAATTCTATTTGAATAGCAATTTCTTCGGCTTTCTCTATATTAATATTTTCCGTACGCATCATTAACGGTCCTAATTGCTTCTTAATATTTTTATTTACACCCATTCTGAACTGATTTAGAACTAATTCGGCATTCTTTTTCCTTAACCCTGGTTTTTCCATTTCCACAGCATATTTTAAATCCTCCGTTAAAATTTCTGTACCTAACGTTTTTAAACGTAACACATAATTCGTAATTGATTCGTCATATTTTTGGAAACATTTTCCTAACTTCATTAAAGCTTCCCCTGGAATTTTTATCGGAGTGAAATTGGTTATTAATTTTTCTCTAAGTTCTTTATAGCTCAACAAATCTAAATCCCTATCTGTCCTAAAATATCTGTAGGCGTCGCCAGTCAATCTATATTTCAAAATATTTACTTTTGTGCTTTCTGACCAATTGTCTAAAATTGCCCACTGTTCAAATTTTTCGAAGTATTGTTTAACTTCATTTTTTCCCGTGAAACTTTCTACCGTTGAAGCTATCATACCTAGCGTAGAAAAAGGTTGAATTGGGGTAGAACTTTCCGATAGTATATCAGTATCTGTTGCGTTCGTTTCCATTTTATAAAGTTTTTAGTTATAACCAGTAATGATTTTCAAATTTTGCCCTTCTACGATATTTGCTTTTGATCTGTAAAATTTTTCGCAAATACCCCCGATTATTTTAAAATTTGTATATACATATATGCACCTTTACGTGAAACCTTCCAATGCTCTAAAGCTCTAAACTATGACCTTATTTTTTGCTTAAAACGGGTAAAATAATGGCCTTTATGAATCACTAAGTTATTAATTTTGTCTTGTACTGGCACCACTAAGATGTACAAGTTTTGTTTAATTTTATGTATACAACGCCTATATGTGCAAAACTTAAGTGTTTTAAAAATTTAATTAGAAAATTTTATGCTGAAAATTGTCGACTTTCCTTTGAAAAATATAGTCCTTTTATATTTATTGTGAGCGTTTCCCCTAAATGTCCTAGTTTATTTGAAAAAAAATTTGTTTGTGCACCTTCAAAGTGTTTTGTTTACATACAAAATATGTAACCCCTTATACCGCTTGCACCGTGTCGGGGTTGCAGTGTTGTAACAATTGTAATTAATAATTTGGTTCTAATTTGAAGGTGCTGGAAAGGTTATAATTACCAGAATCAATGCTGTAATTACAAAATTAGTGTTGCCGTATTGTTTCTAATGACGTAAATCACAAACATTTACCTGTATTTTACACAGAGACCTACCAAAATTGTGGCTCCTAGGGGAATTGCCAAGTGGAAAAACACAAAATCGCACAAACATTAAAAATATTTATATAACCTGTAAGCATAGAAAGATGTTAGAAGCGTACATAATTTATTTCGGTGTTTATGGTCCACGCAGCATCTGAAAAGTTCTTTATTCCTGAAAATTGCTCAATTGGGGTTCCAATTTCTAATATGATCCGGTTAGCAATCGTTTGCTTAAACAAAGCCTCCCCTGAGAATAATTTCTATTTTTTTTGCCGTAATACTGATCTGGAAATAGCTAATATTACTTTAAATTTTGTAGCGCTTTAGAAAGATAGTTTTCTTTCCCTATAATGGGATTTTTAATTAGCTAAATAGTTAAGTAAGTAGCTAACTAAGGGTTGTAAACTCGCTGTTACCAGTCTAACGTATGGTTATCCGATGTTTGAGTTAGGTGTTTAAATTAAAAAACTTTTTTTTTTTTTTTTGTAAGTTTTAGGGGTTGAAAATTTTAGTTAGGGGTTGCTGTTAAGGGTAGTTTTCTGCTGCCACCAGTATAACGGACCACATCTGCGTTGTATTTAGTGGTAGTTGCAAACAGGTTCGTTTGTGATTAAATAGGGGAATGAAAGAAAAGACGAAAGCTATTTAACTACTTATATTAAAAAGAATACAAACATGGGGTAAATCATTACACAAATCAGTTGACAAAAACATGTAGAGTACGCTTAATAGGAAATCAAAATTCTTAGCCTAAGCTTGAGCTCTAAACGGCGCCCAACGATCTATATAAGTCATTAAAAGCTTCTGATCTAGATTACATACATTAATTTACGGAGTTCCCCAAATTAAAACACATATTGCAAGACCTTTTGTGGGTTAGTAATAGTAATCGTTTAAATGCAAACCTGGTACATAGATGAGCCTCAGCGGCGTCGGTGGACACAAATTTATTTAATTTCGGAATCGCGATGTCGACGTTTATTCGTTAATATTGCATATGGCATTTAGATTGATTTAAATTTATTAATTCTAAGAGACGGCTTCTTTTCCTCACAAATTGGCACTACACCCTCCTATAATTTAGCTCGAGTCGAACATATTAGAGTTTTCATTATTTCATAATTGTATCGCGAACGCATTTCGGTGCGTTAGAAAAACTTGCCGGGCTCGTGAGCCAAGCACCGGGCTCCCGCCGCTTAACTGCCGTTCCTTCGTTAATTATCCCTCCAAGTAATTTTTGAAAATTGTGATTCGCTTAATTCCGACGTACACTTCGTCATTAACCGTTTTGTGCCATAATCATGATTCTGTTTCAAAGGAAGTTTGTATGAATATGCAATTGTGCAGTTCTCATAAAACTGTTTCACCTATGCAAGCTTGCATTAGTAACCTGAACTTGAGTTTGTTCATTTCCCGGATATGTAATTTATCGCGTTCTGGTGCTTGCAATTTCTATCTCAACTTGATATTCATTTACATTTGAAATTATTCTAAATCAAATGAATTTTTAGATACTTATAGTATACGCATTTTAATGCGGATTGTTACATTATTTTTCCATTTGGACAATTATTTACCGTTCTACAGCGCCGCAAATGTCGCAAATCTAAACCGAACATTTAGTGTGCACTTTCGAACGGTCCTGTTCCTTCGAGTGTGTCGCACCAACTGTTTTCCACACCACCTTTGAGGTACAGCTTGTGGCGCGTTTTTTTACGTGGTCTCCCCTATAGACCTAATCCACGAAGTGTATTTCTACTAGCGATGTGTCGATCCGGTCGGATTCGATACAAAGGATCGAATCCGGGGCAGGATCGATTTGGATCGAGTCCAAGTTTCGGTCCGGATTCGTTCCGAGGAACGAAAAGGTCGCGAGGCGTCAATTCCCGCGGACATTCATTCCTTTGGCATTCCGTTATTCAATCCATTTCAATACAGAATACAATACAATATTTCAATACAGAATGCAATACAATGTGTTGATGGAGAACAGGAAATGATGATGGTGTTCGTTTTAGAGGTTCGACGTCGAAAGGCGACACCTGATACGGCCGAAGTTGCATGCTTTTTTATCAGTTATCAGTGATTTATGGCTTTTGGCGGCTTTGTATGTGCCCAATTGATGTTTGAGACATATAAACATACTGAATTACCGACTGCGTGACCACTCACCAAAACAAAGATACCCGCGTTGTTTGTTCCGGGTCCGGACTGGAATGACTGAGGACCCGGGTGTCTGAAATGCACATTCAATTTCGATGTCGATCCGAGGATCGAATCCGATGGACTCGATCCACTTGCGGAATGGGATTGGAATGAACGAGTCCGCAAAAGTATCGAAACTTCCCATCACTAATTTCTACACTTTCCTTGGTCTTTTTGATGAGCCGGGTTCTCCAT
>CALNHX010012496.1:0-24686 GCA_940337035.1 Agriotes lineatus
AAAATTGATTTTTCCTAATAAAAATTTACAGAAGTTGTAATTTATCAACCTTCGTCAATACATTGAAATTTAAGTCTGGCATAAAATGTGCAAAGTCCGAAAAATTTACAAGAATAAAGAAAAGTTTAAAATTTGTCACATTATTATTATTGTTTATTATACTCCACGCGAAACGTTACAAATTTTCGAATAGGTACTGGATACAAATAAACAATTCGTAATAATTGCAATACTAGATTATAAACTTAATACAGTACCGTAAACTGAGGTGAAGTCGATCTTAAGGGGGGTGGGGCGATTTCGATCACTCGCTTTTTATAATGTATTTTAATTGACTGCCATCTATATTTGAGTTTGGCAAACGCCCTTAAGCATTGGAAATGTTAGTAAGGTAGCGTTCTTAATGATTAAATATTGTTGGCTCCAGAAAGACCGGTAAGTGAATTTTTATTAAATAATTTGTTGATATGCTTGAAACCGGTATGTCATCTTGTTGCGACAACAAACTATTAGGCCGCATTATGTATGAACGTTGTCATCCTCCGAGGAGAAAGGGTCGTGTTTGCTCTCAAACAAAACCTCAAAATACCAGTTAAATTTCTTACCATTTAGAATATTTGGCGCCAAGTTTAAATTATGACATTTTGCAGGAGTGAAGTCGATCATGCCCCGCAAATACGTAAAACGTCTTGGACACCATGCCAAAAGAAATTACTGGGCTGGTACTGTAAGCGTGGGGGCTGCATCAAAGCAATATTGAGTTCCATATTCCACCCTTAATGATACAATTAAAAACAAATATCTCAGGTCTTATGGTGGCCAACCGTTACTCTGCAACTTTAATATTTTTTTGATTATCGTTATAACCATCGAATACAATTATGACATTATGACCATAATGTCTATGTAAATAATGGACATATGGACAAAATTGGTTAATGAACAAATCCATATTTTTTTTAAAAATAAACGTTTAAAAAAATAATAAACGTGAATTAGGCCTACTGGGGACACCACATGAAAAACAACGCACCTTGTACTCTACCTCGAAGATGGTGTGGAAAAGAGTGCACGTTTCATGAGAAACATAGAGGTTTCAACTCTGTAAATCTAATCATCTCCAAAACGGTTACTTTTACGAATAAAAGTCATGATATCTCTTTTGTAAGAAATTTCGTAGGCTACAAATTTGACCGTTAACGAGATACTCACGAAGCACCGCTTTTAGTGACCTTTGACCCCGCGTAAAATTTTTAGTGGTACTTCGATCGATGGGGACTTTTGACATTTTGTTTAGAACCACAATATTAAGGTTCATACCAAAATGGAGCTTTCCGGGAATTTTTCCGAAGGGCAATGTTTAATTTCTCTGGACTACTTTTAGAAAATAGAAATTAATGACTACCACTAGTTGCATTGTTCATTTAAAAGAAGTTGCATCAATCGCCGATTCATTTTAATAGATTATATCCAAACAGCTGACAAATATGAAATTCTTATCAACGCGTCTCCTATTGGACGTTGCCTTTTAGCACCACTCCTAGTTGCGAATTTGCATGACATATGTGAAATACGCCGCCCGGTGCACTCGAAGTACTTTAGGAATTACACGTAAGTACCTCCTATACTGACTATAATATATTGTTATTTTATTTGAATATTATACACTGTTGCCATTTACTTGTCTTATTTGACTACTGCGACCCCCTTATCCCGTATTATCTGACGATTGATTGCCGATTTGGAGTTTATGAGTTCTCGTTTCCATCTGAGCATATTTGCTGTAAAAGGATTCGTTGGCGCCTTCAGTATTTATTTGTATTTTAGTAATTTTGTAAAGAACTGGACACCGTCTCTACTGTTTAGCTAGCTGCTATAGAGTATACTAGAGATTCTAGATGTGTGTGATTATTTATTTCGTTTGGGGTTCGTAAACTAACAGTCATTATAACTAGCACTTTTTGGTTTGTTATGTTGGCTCCAGTGCAAACTTGACAATAGTAAACTTAACTTTGTAACTTGATCATTTTTCAATTCTGATAAATATTAATAACTCCTTTGTTGATTCTACTGTTATATTTCCCTCGTGCAAATGGAAAGATGCAGACGCAGATTGGATTCGTTTTAGAAATGCCTTAGATACAGCTTTAAATCAAATAGATTACGATTCTATGAACATAAATGATAAAATAGATTGTTTTTATGAGGCAATCAACCATGCGGCAACCTTATCTATACCAATAAAGAAGCCATTTAAACCTAAGGCCCAAAAGCAACCCATCTGATGGGACAGTGGATGCTCAGCAGCTTTAAATGCCCGAAAAAACACAATTAATAAGTATAATGTTGAATGTCAACGAGTTATGGCCGAAACCCGAAGACTGTTTAAAAACAAAGCCAAAAATAACTGGATTCAATACTGTAATAAAATCAATAAAAGTGGACGTGACTACCTCCCTGGACTTTCTCATACTGGAAACTGTTCATATCGTCTTTATTCAACAGTCTTTACAACATATCAAAATTTCAACTCGATGACTCACGTCTTCACCGTGATAAGCGTTTACACTTTCACGTAAATTGCGGGTAAATATAAAAGAATGTGTAGTTCAAAACGTGACCACCGAGCTTCTGTAGATGGCGCCAAGTGGACAAGCCGCCACTGTGCTAGTTTATGTATTATTTTCCTCAAAACGGCTGTAGCACCGAGGTGAAATTTTCTAAGTACCTGGAAATTATATTTTCTAGGGCATACAAAATCGATTTTTTTATTTTCGCGGAAAAAGATTCTTTGACGCAAAAATATAACAACCGTTAGAATAAAAACATTATTTTTCAAAAATAGAGGGGGGAGGGGGCCAGTGCGCTTACATATATCCACGAGTGTAATAATTTTTTGCATATTCATATGCTCCATTATGCACTGAGCAATTCAGTGAAAACCCCAGCTACCTATCTTGTTTTGTTTATTAATTAAAGGGGTTTAAATTTTCAAACTTCAAAGCTTCGTAGAGGGCGCCACAGATAATTCATGAGATTCTTTAAAAAACAGATCGATAGCCCTTTTCGGGGTCTATCAGTGTATGAAGTTTAAACAAATTCCTGTGGGCAGTTTTTGAGAAATGATTTTTAGAAAATTTCCAAAATTTTGAAAATTTGTAATTTAGGCCCCTTAATATTTTTCAAAACACTTTTTATATCACCTCATGTTAGCCTTCATATACTATTCAGAAAAAAAAAATCAATTGAATCGATTCATCCGTTTTTGAGTAATAGGGCGTTAAACTCAAAATTTTCAAAAAATCATAGCGCCCTTCATTTTAAACCTAGCGAGTTCGGCAAAAAACTAACAGATTTGTCTTATGACCATCTATCGTTATCCGCGATAAAATTTTCAAAATTTTAATCACGAAAACAGTGATACCAAAAAAACATGCGTAACTTCCGCTTCCGGTTTCGGATTTTTTGAAAAGCGTATTTTGTCGATGAATTTTCGATACACCCCCGCATTCCAAAGCGCATCAAAATCGGAGCAATACTTTCGGCTGTAGGAGCGTCACCCACCCACGCACCCACACACAGACAGACATTTTTTAAAAACCACTTTTTTGGGTTCCTAGGGGCCCAAAACGGATATTTCTGTGAAAATCTCGATTTCCAAAATTTTCATGATTCCAAGACTTCCCTATACCTATGGGTATGGGAAAGTAAAAAGTACCCCTATTTCAGAAATTTGGCGTCAAATTAGAGCAATTGCAAAACGTAATGTTGCAAGGCCAACAATACCTATTGAAATTGCCAATTCGGTTTTAAACCAGCCAGCCCCTCCATATGTAGAAAAAGAAACCAATAACATATTAGCTGATAATGATAACAGAGACAACTTTTTCACTAAAGCCATTCAACTTGGAAGAACTTGACAGCGCAATTAAAAGCACCAGAAATACGACTCCAGGCATAGATAATAATATAACCTATCCCATTATACAAAACTTACCTTGCAAAGCTAAACTCCTGCTACTAGATATATTTAACTCTTTGTGGTTAAGTGGAGAATATCCCCCAATATGTAAAGAAATTGTAATTAAGCCCATCCTTAAACCTGGAAAAAATCCTACAGGTGCCACTTCTTATAGGACGATTTCACTAATGTCCTGTTTAACTAAAACTTTTGAAAGAATGGTGAAATTAAGACTGGAATTCTGGAGCGAAAACAATTACATATTACCCTTTAATCAATACGGGTTTCGTAAAGGCAGAGGGACACTTGAAGCGCTCACTCAACTAATTACGGACATACAAATTTCATATTCAAATAATCATTACCTCACTTGTTTATTTGTCGATATTAGAACTGCTTACGAATCAGTCGACCTTCATATACTGAAAAATATTATGATTCGGTTTGGCATACCGGAATGTACCGCCAATAATATTATAAACTTATATAAAAATAGAACTTTATATATGCGGGAAAATGGTAATATTATAGAAAGTCGTATAGTAAGTAAAGGTTTACCTCAGGGGTCTGACTTGAGTCCTTTCTTATTTAATTTGTATACCGCAAGCCTACATCAATTGGGAGATAGTAGAATTAAGTGTATTCAGTATGCAGATGACATTTGTTTCTATTCTCAAGACTCTAAATATCAGGTTACAATAGACAACTTAGAGAATATTATGAAGAAACTACAGTCATGGCTGCAAGAACATGGATTCGATTTATCCACCGAAAAAACGTCCATAAGCATATTCTCTCGTCATCATCAGCCTAAATTGTCGCAAATATCTTTATCCGCAAACGTCACAAAAGTGACAACTTATTTGTCTTTATTGACAAGGTAAAAGTGTCACTTTATCTGCCTAAGCAGATAAAATAGCGACTTTTGCGTACTTTATCTGCCTAAGCACACAAAATGGTTGCCCTCTTTCTTTCTATGTTTGTTCTCTATCTCCTCCGAAGATACTGGACCGATTAAATTGTATCATGGCTTAAAGTTTTGCTAATTTTTAGGCTTAAATCGTAGGCCGGTTTATATTTTTAAAAAGAGTACGAACAAGTTTTAATTTAAACCTTTAAGCAGCAGATCCGAGCATCTGTCGCCGTGATTTATGGTGTGACAGCTGCTGTGGCCGTGTGCTATTAGCTCGGGTGATTCAGTATGTTCATATATTATTACAGCAGCGCGTTATTTGAACAAGAGCGGTTAGCGCAGGGGTACGGTGTTCGCCAGTCACGCGGGTGGCCTGGGTTCGATTCCCGGCCGATGCATCCTTTTTTTTTAAATTTATATTAATGAAATTTACCTGAATACGTTTGCGGATAAAATAGTATATGTTATTCGGAGTAAAAGTGACTTTATGTGGCTTAGCTGAATTATTTGCCTCACTAACGTTCGGCTAAATAAACTTCAGCTTCGCCACATAAAGTACCTATCACTTTTACTCCTAATAACATAATCTACTATTATCGGGTTATAGAGCAAGCGTTAACAATAGCACGAGATACCTAGGAATTATATTAGATAAAAAATTGCTTTTGAGGGATCATATTAAATATATCGTAAATAAATGTGAAGGCTGCGAGTAATCACAAAAACATATTGGGGTGCAGATCCTGGTATGGCTTTAATTTTTTATAAAGCATATGTAAGAGCTATTTTGGACTATGGAGCTAGCTTTTATGGTTCAGCTTGTAACTCCACTTTAAAATTAGTAGATAGATGTCAATATAAAGCCATACGCATATGGCTTGGAGTTATAAAATCCTCGCCAATTCTACCCATGTTAGGAGAAGCACAAGAACCCCCGCTAGACATACGAAGGCAATATTTGACAAATAAATTTGTAATGAAGATTAGGACTAGTGCAAATAAAAAGCTTTTAGATAATATTTCAGTATTGTCCAACCACACGCTCACAAATAAGTTTTGGAATAAAAAAAACTTACCGCATCTATCCGAAGCATTTACTGAAACTGCCAACTTAGATGAGGAGAGTCGCCAGTTCTCATTATTTGATATTCAGTACGATTCATTATGGTGTAAATGTGAGATCCACTTTCCTAAATACACAGATATACCGGAAATAAATCAACAGTTATTTTTAGAATACACTGAACGATGGGATAGTTCTACGATAATATACAAGGATGGCTCGAAAGGTTTGCTTTCCACAACCTGTGCATTTTACATTCTGTCTTTTAATGTTCACGAAACTTTTAACCTACCACTACATATTTCAATATATAGTGCTGAAGCAGTTGCCATAGTAGAAGGTCTTAAGTGGTGTCTGAATAGGAATCTTAAGAGAATTGTTATAGTATCAGACGCTATGTCAATTCTCAAAGCAATTAAGAACAATAACGTAACAAATTTAAAAAATCCGCTTGTTGCTGATATTATTAGTTTAGTGGTGAAACATAAAACACATAAAACGACAGTAGTTTTTGTATGGGCCAAAGGCCACGCAGGAATCTTACTAAACGAAATTGTTGATAGACTGACTAAAGTTCCCAAAAATCACTTAAATATTAAAATACCAATCAATGACTTAAATACGATCTTTAAACAAAATTGCAAAAATTAATTTAAAAATAGGTGGAAGGAATTTACAGATGTATCCAATACGCACTATGCCTTAATTCACCCATATTTACCGAAAGTCTCCCCATACATTAATACTCATACAGTGCATCGACAATTTTCCTCTACCATTTCGAGGTTAAAACTAGGTAGGTCATGGCTGCTTTCCGGCACACCTATACAGAATCAATGTTAAAGACAGTCCTTATTGTGATAACTGTGATCAAACAGTAGCCGATATGAATCACATTGTATTAAACTGCCCACTGTACGTAGTCGCAAGAAGTTCATTAATAAAGAACTTATTAGAAAACGAAGTCCAACTGCCAACAAGTATTGTTTCGTTACTCTCGACCAACAAAATGACAATATTCCAGTCTCTCGTCAATTTTTTATCAGCAATTCAACTGAAAATATAAATACATAATTAAGCAATAAAAATAATTAAGTTACATTTTCCACCAGGTTACAACCCTATCATAGAGCTGGCCGAATATCTAACAGATTAAGCCAAAAACTTATAAAAAAAAAAAAACTTTGTAACTTCCGGTAGTTACATAGAATTTATAAAATTTCTCTGAGTTATACATACCACTTAAGTGCATGAGTAATTGCTCTTTTTGAATTAACTAACTGTTGTAGCTGATTTTAATTGGTTGTTGTGTTTATAAAATTTTATTATGCAACAAGTAATTGTTACACCTATATTAACCCTTTCAACAAACGTCATAAGGACGCCTATGAATCCAGCATGCCAAAAAATATAATCTACATTTGTGTTTTGACGTATATGTATTTGTGACTATTTTACTAACTAGACTAACTAGAATAAAACGGTATATATTTGTCGCATAAATGCCCACTTGGGCGAAAAGGGAGAGACTGTGACAATCAGTTTCCGAACCCTAACAAAATAAATAATCACGCACATCTAGGAACTCTAAAGCACGGTGTATTAAGTCTATAGTATACGAATCAACAATTTGGCAGCAATATACATGAGACTATTCAACACTATAATATATAAACCAATCATATTGCAGACATTTGCTTTTTTCAACCAATAACAGCAGTATATCACTGAATATTGGGCACCATGCAAAATATTCACAAAACAATGTAGGTACGACAATATTAATAATAGTAAATCAACAGTTTCACCCTCCAACGCTGTTCGCCGTGTTTCTCTTGCGTTAAATGTCTCGTAGAGCACAATTTACCGAAAATATGAGCCAGAAAGTGAAGAATGCAAAAACGGAAGTCGACGAAGCAGTCAAGAACTCCATCAAGGACACTATATATAAAATAGTCCATTTACTAAAGGAAAAAAGTTCTAACTTCGTTGACTCAAAACCGATTTTGAACATTTTTTTTTATTATTTCGGAAAAAGTCTATAGAAAAATTCCCCATAGGTGAGAAGGTGTGCTTTTAATTTTTTCAATTGTTATTAACAAATAAGTGTTTTTTAATATATTCTTAACTTTAAAAAAATTATAACTTCTTTATTTGTTTAAACCATTGCCTGACATTTGATAACATAAGGTTTTTGGGTTCACAGATTACGAATCTGGCCACAAATTGGTCTAAAAACAAAAATGGCGTCTACAAAATGGCGTCAAAGGTCTAATTTTTTATTTTATTTTTTTTTAAATTTTTATTAGATGCCTAGGGGTTTTTGGGGTCGCTGATTACGAATTTAACATTAAAACTCAACTAAAATAAAAATGGCGTATCCAAGATGGCGAAAAAGCTTAATTTTTTTTATTCGGACTTTAGTTTTTAGCTATACTATAGGGTTTTTTGGGTCGCTGATTTTAAATTTTATGTTAAAATTTATCAAAAATGAAAAATAACTTCTTTAAAGTGGCAAAATAGCTTCATTTCTGAATTCCGCACGTTGCCTCATATCTAGGGATTTTGGACACAGTAATTATAAATATAGCATTAAAAGGTTAATTTTTATTGTGTACGATTATTATTATTATTATTTAATAAACATTATATACAAATAAAATTCTAAATTGTTAAAGTAACTCAAATTTAAATAGATTAAATACATTTACATATAACATACGAATACACATAAATTCCAACGCCTAAAAATGTGTTTTCTACGACCTCTTTGTACAATTTCCAAAAGACATTTCTGAATTAAAGGATTTTTCTGTTTGTGACCAACGGAGGAATGTTATTACATAAAAACAAATGGCAACTTGTTCAACAGTATGGTGCAATTTTAGATATATTAATTTTATTGTACGTAATTATGGGAAAAAAAACAAGTGTTTTTGTCGATTATCAGAAACATAGAATAAAATCTGCTGAAAGAGACCGACGTCTAAAAACGAAAACTGCACCAGACAGGTTTTTAAAGTTGTATCAAGAAAAAATTCTGGCAAATGTCTTTCATGTCGTTTTATTAATTTTTTAAAAGAAACAGCTGCAAATAATATCCTTGCTCTCAAGCTGAAGGTGATGCTGATCGGTTAATAGTTAAAACAGCTCTCAATGCATCAAATAAAAACATAGTCGTAGTATCAGAGAATATAGACGTATTACATATATTAACAGCTTTAGTTTCATGCTGATAAGGATATATATTTTTTAAAACCTGCCAAAAATAAAGAAAATCAAAATATATCTTCTTCTAAAAGCCTGCAATTTGCGCATCCCAATAAATTGTAGTGAGCATGTTCGTTCTGTACATGCTTTAACTGGATATAACACGTCAGCATGTTTTAACAGAAGAAAGAATCTTCTTCTTCTTGTTGTTTAGGTGCTTATCAGATTTCGTATGTTTGCCATTAACACGGCTATCTTCACTTTATTGGTTGCAATCCTAGATAACTCATTGGATGATTTCCCATACCACGCCCTTAGGTTTTGCAACCAAGATATTCTTCCGCGTCCTGGTCCACGTTTGCCATATATCTCGCTCTGTATAATAGATTGTAATAGGATGTACTTATTCTCATTCCTCATTATTTGTCCGAAGTATTGGAATTTGCGTATCTTGGTGTCCATGATCTCTTTACTTTTTTTTCATGCTCTCTAGGACTTTAATATTTATTACACGGTCTTTCCATAATATCCGCAATATTCTCAGGTATAACCACATTTCAAAGGCTTCGATTTTTTTTGTGATTGTTTCGTTAAGTGTCCAGTACTCGACCCCATAGAGCAAGATGGGAAAAATGTAGCATCTTAGCATGCGAGTTTTGGTGTTAAGGTGCAGATTATGGCTTTTGAATATAGTTTAATATATTGAAGATGTATAAGATAATGAACAAGATGAATAGGACCGGCACCTTATTAAAGATCCACATGGATAAGTCCTAGTAAATGGAGCAAAGACTATGTT
The DNA here is from genome assembly GCA_940337035.1 of Agriotes lineatus. Lineage (NCBI taxonomy): Eukaryota > Metazoa > Arthropoda > Insecta > Coleoptera > Elateridae > Agriotes > Agriotes lineatus. The sequence continues at coordinate 9,947 of CALNHX010012496.1, forward strand.
CAGGAAAGAATAAATTTGTCAACATATTTGAAAATAGCAGTGATTTGCAAGAGACTGCAAAAATTTATATAAAAAATTTTTGGTATAAAATGTATGCTTGCAATGTATGGTGCAAAGAAAGGTAACTGATTAAACTCTTACAGAAATGTTTAAGCGATTGAAAGTTTTTTATTATTCATATACCGCAAGGTAAATGAGGTTACAGACAATACAATACATATATTTTTGAAATAAAAACATTTTGAATTTTGGGTTTGATTCTTTTATTAAGGCGTCTACTAAAAAAGTAGCGTTAATTTAGCGTAATTGTGCCCTACGATGGATCCAGCAGAACAACATTTAAAACACGTGTATTTGCAAACACAGTTGTGGCTGGGAAACCAGGATATTTCAAGGGAAGATTGGGGTTGGAAATATGATACAGGAAAGTGTTTTCCAATCCTAATGACACAAGAACCAGATCCACAAAACATCTTAAAAATTATTTTTTTGCAACTACAAAACTAGTTGCGGGCCAGCTTGTGGGTATAGGAAAAGTGGAGTTTAGGCTCAGCGGCTTGCGGTGAATGTGGCGGAAATAGTTGCCTTAATTCACGACCGGCAGTGTCAGTGGAAAAAGTAGAGGAAGAAGAAAATAAAGCTAAATAATTTTGTTTTTTGTTTTTAAATGTATCTTGGGTTAATTTTACTAAATCAATTAAATTATAATATCTTGAACACTCATTTAACTCTTCTATCATTTGTTTCTACCATTTTTCAGACACCGTTTTCCAATTTGATAAATTATAACATAAAATTTGGGATGAGCGACCCAAAAAACTTCTAGGTATAGGTATCAGAAATTAAAAAAAGTACCCTTTTCCGCCATTTTGGATCCGCCATTTTTTATTTTAGTTAAGTTTTAATGTCAAATTCGTAATCAGCAACCCCAAAACCCCCCAGACTACCAATAAAAATTAAAAAAAAATAAAATAAAAAATTAGACCTTCGACGCCATTTTGTTTTTAGAGCCATTTTGAGGCCAGATTCGTAATCTGCGACCCCAAAATCCTTCTGTTATCAAATTTTAGGCAATTGTTTAAATAAATCAAATAGTTATAATTTTTTTAATTAAGAGTATATTAAAAAACACTTATTTGTTAATAACAATTGAAAAAATAAAAAGCACACCTTCTCACCTATGGGGAACTTTTCTATAAACTTTTACCGAAATAATAAAAAAAAATGTTCAAAATCGGTTTTGAGTCAACGAAGTTAGAACTTTGGCGAGCTTTTAGCGTTTAGAATATGGACTAAAATGTATATAGCTAAAGAATTTGTAACCATAAAAAACCTAAAAAAAGCTTGGTTGCAGAATCTGGAAGAGATTTTTCACATTCAGTTTCTTCCCTAAATAGATTATGCAAGGAAATAGGCTTCAAATGGCAATGTTCTATAGCAGAATATGCATGCACAGAATTTGACTTAAAATTTGCTATACGCCGCAGGTTTTTAATGTAGCAGCTGACATATCTTTATTATATTTACATTTTACGACATGTTATGTTTTCTTTAACCTGTGAAGTCAGTTGGATTTCATATAAGAGAATAAACCCGTAGCAACTTTGTTTTAGAAATTGGCAGATGTCATGATAACCTACAAAACGAAATGTCATTTATTACCCTAAAATTGCATTTTTAAGAATCGACATACGTAAAGTGACTAGATTATCACGTGACTCCGAATGGGTATAAATTTGACTATTCAACACAATAACATATAAGCCAATCACATTGCAGACATTTGCTTTTTTCAACCAATAACAGCAGTATATCACTGAATATTGGGCACCATGCAAAATATCCACAAAACAATGTACGTACTCAAAAAATAAATAGCCTTGTTGCGAAGTATCGCTTAGCAACGATGTTCTGTCCTTAGTGATATCCCTAGGTTACGTAACACTAAACCCCAACAAACTGTGTGGCTTGTTTTAAAAGTTTTAAAATGCTGTGTTTTGGAAGTATTCCGCTGAATTTAATTGAGAATGAATAATTATATTAATTGTTGGATTATTTTTCAATAAAGTTAATCGTTATGTATTAATATTGTTAAATAGTCGTCCCAAATACCACTCGAAGTGGATATATATTTTTTAAATATTTTGCCGTTTCCATAGAAATTATTGCAAATTTCACTCAACAAAATCACATTTAAATGTCACTCGCCTTCGGCTCGTGACATTTTTGATGTGATTTTGTATCGTGAAATTTAAACGCAATAATTTACATGGAAACGACAAAATATTTGTCAAAAATATATCCACTGCTTGTGGTATTACCCTTGATTATTTTTTTCGTAGCGATCTCAACCAATCAGAAGGCTGGATTTAGTTAAGTTATCTTGTATAATTTCGATTATACAAAATCGATTATACTAGAGTAACTTCACTAGGCAACGCAATACATAACTTTTGTCAACTTGATGTTGTTTACATGGAGATGGCTTTCAGCTAGGTCAATACAAACAAATCGAGCTGCCAATAAAATATTTATTTGATCCTAATATAAAAATTTACTCAAAAAATAATCAAATCGAATACAATGCGTACTTCGAACAGGTTATACGTCTCAAACTTCCTGCACAATAACAAATCGTGTCAGTTTGACAGAATAATCCTCCCGCTGACGCGGTCGGACTATTTAACCTGTCAAACTGACACTCTTTTATTATTGTGCAACAAGTTATCGACATATAACCTGATAATATCGAAGTACTTATAGTATTACTTCTGACTATACTATTCTGTGGTGGCAATCCTGATTACAAAAGTAAAGATTTTGCTGTATCACTGTACTGTACTGTTTTGTGCTGTATCAAAGCAGGCGTGATTCTGTGATTAATTAATCAATCAATTTATCTTTCTTGCATCCAGCTATTAAATGACCGGCTTCAACTCTCTAACAACGTTGACGTTCGAAATCCCAGTTAAATTACACGTGAGTGTCAGTTGCAGTAAGACACATTTGAAACTGAGGTTAAGTGTTGTGTGAGTTCAGGTGAACAGTTATTAAGTATTATTCTTTACTTTACAGATGGTTTAAAGGACTACTACGTTGTTATTGAAGTAGTTCCTGATCGTTCCAACTAATCTATAAAGACTTCGCTCTGTTCGTTTAAGGTAAACTGCAAACTGTGAATACTATGAGAACAACGGTTACTAGTTTACTACCTTTACCAAATATTTAAATTCCGTGCACATTAATAGAAAAATAGAACAAATGAAAAAATAACATCTGACTCTTTAACAGCTGGTTTAGCTATAGTCCTGGAAATACACCAAGTCAAAAAACAAAAGAGTAACGTTTTTTAGTTACTTTTTGCATGTGTATTCTTATTTCAGTTTTTAACAACAATCGTGTTAACCGTGGTAACGAATACATGGGTGAGTCAATAATTATTCACAATTCAACGTTGGATCAATTTGCTATTTAATAATTCGCACCCCAGGTGATGCCTTTGGAGATGCATTAATGTTAGACAGGAATACAACTTCTAAGAATTATATTTTAGTTAAAAATTTATTAACAGGAATCAATATTCATTATGTAAAAAAGAAACAATTTTTATTCAAAATCATTTTCATCAAAGCTCATTGACCCTTCGTCCGACGTATCGCTGTCTTCTGAACTTAAAGTAATTACAACGGGTTCAATATTGGAAGCATCTATATATTTTTCGGTCTCCCACGCTGAAAAGATTACTTTTTCTGTATGTCGAACATAATTATTCCAATGTTCATCACTAACAGCATCTAACGCCTTAGACCAGACATTTACTACATCCTCTGGGGATGATTTAGTTTGTAAAATTCCTGCGTCATACAGCCGTTTAGCCTCTGACCACACCATTTCTATTGCATTATAATGGCAATGGTAGGGCGGTAATCTCAAAACCTTGTGGCCATGTTGTGCTGCGTGAATGTCTAAATGATATATTTTTTTCGGTAATTTCAAACTTACTATATCCCATATTTGATCTTTCATCGCCGTCTGTGGATAATCAATGCCCTTAATTTGTAACCATTGGATCATTTTCTTTTTTGCCCAGCTTTGGCAAGGGACTTCTTCTTGGCATCTAGAATGATAACTGGCGTTATCCATTACAATTAACGATGGTTCATTCAAGCTTGGTATCAGTTGAGTTTTAAACCACTTCTCAAAATTATTTGCGTTCATATTGTCGTGATAGTCACCACTCTTGGTTTTACTTTTAAAAATCAAACTTGCATTTTCGATAAATCCATTCTCATTTCCTGCATTAACGATAATGTATCTAACTCCGTCTCCCGTTTTTTTGCTTGCAGTAGCCATTGTTCCGTTTTGCCAAGTTCTTCTGTTACCACCTTTGCTGAAAATCCAAGTCTCGTCAATAAATACCGGCTTAAAATTCTTTAAACTTTTCTCTTTTGTATATTGTCTGAGGAATGACGTACGCTTGCCACTAATAGACGGTTGTTCTACTAGAAACTGCCTGTTACTACTTCTCTTGAATTTGAAACCAATTTTATGAATCCAGGTATTTACCTACTGATCTTGGTGAACAGGGAAAATCTGGCCATTCTTCGGAAAATCGTTGATGGAGCGATTTAATTGTTACGTGCTCTTTTTCATCGTACATCTTGTGAATTATTTCTCGTAATGAGTATAAAATGGTGTGATTTACCTTAGTTTTGTTCTCTTTGGCTTTTTTCGAAACTGTCTCTGCATAGACTACATCTGAATAAGTAGATGAATTCTTTACCCGATAAATAGTTCTTTCGGAAATTTTCAATGCTTCTGCTGCTATTTTCATGCTATTTTTTCCTTGAGCTTGACAATAATTATTATGTCTCTCAAAGTAAGAGACTACATTCAAAATTAAGTTTTTAGATTGGTCACTAAAACGTTTCATGTTGGAAGAAATTTAAAAAATCAAGGGATAAATTTGATCTAATAATTTGTCAATGCTTAATGACAGGTGACATTTCAATAATTAAAATTTAGTTACGACGTTCATTTTTCTAGTAATTTTCTTTCTCGTCCGGTTTACTATAAATAAAAAGAGAAGGAATTTTGACTTGGTGTATTTCCAGGACTATAGTAAACGGAGCGGGAGCTAGGGTATCCAGCGCCTGTGGCTGCATATTATTTCGCATCCATAATGTTATAGATTCATATCCTACAATTTGTAAAAAGAACACGACAATAGTATATTATGTATCAAGTTTTATAAACGTCATTTTAGTCACGAGTTTTATTAATCACGAGCGAAGCGCAGCGGAGCGAGTGTTTAATAAAATGAGTGACTAATAAGTTTATAAAACGAGTTGCATACTATACTTTTTCTACGACCGCAAATTTAGAGAATATAACATCATATTATTTCATAAAAATTTTTACATTTATTATATTAGGTTAAATTATGCTTGACAAATGTCAAAGTGACGGTTGAAAACTAACTTGATTTTAGTTTTGGCTGTGGCTAATAAAGCAAATACTATTTGAACCTAACTTCACACCATGACTAAAACATCGTTGCCAACTTCAGCTCATGACTAAGAGGCTCTTTAGTCATAGGTTATGAAGGCATGATTAAAAGGTCACTTAGCGACGTGTATGTTAGTATGGTAAATGGCATTTTAGTTACAGGAGTAGAAAAAATAAATTAAACAAACATAAATTATTATAGCGATATACAGTATTTCTTGAAATTAACAATATTTCGTCGATAAATATAAGACATTCAGGTTGCTTAGTTTTGGCACCCCTGAAAAAATATATAAAATTGCACTAAACACATTCATTGTGTAATTTTGAACTCACAACGTCAAAAAAATTATATATTATTTTACCCCCCTAAAAGCGTGTGTGTGTGGTGTACAGCACCTTCACTATTCCGTAGTTTCTTCTCTGCTAGTGAATCATTGTATTTAATGCTACAGTTTTGTTTAAAATACGAGTTTTAAGGTAACTCCGGCTTTATTTATAGCACAGTATATAAATGTGACTATTCAATTCACCTTTCATATGTCAAAAAGTGACCAATAAAAATCCAGAATTCTGACGTTTCTTGAACAAACAAAAAAATATCAGTGGATATATCTTCCTAAAAGGTATTCAAGTGACTATTTTAAACAAATGTGATTTTTATTAGAAAAAGTCAATATTAGCGTTCTGTTACTATAGAAATTTCGTAGTTTGTTGCTAGGGTTACTGAAAACTAATTTGAAAAAGTAGTTTGGTTCATTGAATAGTCTCTCGAATACCATTCTTAGTCAAAGTTAAGTAGATTATTTTTGCGGTGGTATCACTACTCATGTCCATTGCGCTTGGGATTAGGACTCGTCCTAGCGCATTTGTCCTAATCGTACCAAAGCGCAATGGACATTCGTGACACCACCACAAAAATAGTCGACATAACAAGCAAGCAAGCAATACAGACGTGTTTGTGTGTACTCCTCTGAAAATAGTTTTCTAAGTTAAGTATTAACTTTAATTTTAAAGATTTTTGTGCATAATCAAGCTTTACCAACAATGCCTTTGGCAGGCGTGTGTGCTAAATGTAAAGATAACTTAATCATTGAGAAGGAAATACAATGCGACGTTTGTAAACAGCCGCTCCATACAACTTGTGCAGGATTATCTCGCGCGGAAGTGCAATGCTTGACGTCTAAACCTCGCCGCATTGGATATCAATGTGATAGCTGCGTTAACAAAAACTCAGATATACAGGAATTAAAAGATCTTATTTTATCATTAAAGTCCGAAATTGATGATTTGAAGAAGAAGGCGTTGGTACAGGAAAATATTCGATCGAGGGAATATACAGAGAATTTAATTAGTGAAATTAACGAAAGGAATCGTAGAGCCCGCAATGTCATTGTTTTTAATCTGAATGAATCAAAATCGGCGGATCGCGAAGAGCGCATTAAAGAAGATAAGAAAAATACTATTGAATTAATCAACAAAATCGCCAACGTATCCACGAATGATATTCAAGTTATTAGGCTTGGTAAACCCGAAACAGGTAAAGTTCGTCCACTAAAAGTAGTACTGCGCAATGAAGTCGACGCTGTTGAAATTTTAAAAAACAAGCGCAATCTACCTCGAGAGCAAAAAATTTCTATTAGCAACGATCAGACTCCGTCTCAACGCGATTATTTGAAGGAATTAAGACAAACTTTGGAAGATAGGAAAAACAATGGTGAACTTAATCTAACAATTAAATACAGGAAAGGTGTCCCTACGATTGATAGAGAAACTGAACCAAAAAACTATTAGATTGTAATCCGCTTACCCGCTTAACATTTATGTATACAAACATTTCATCGCTTATGGCCAAGTTTAATGAATTTAATTTATATGTAGCAGATAATGAACCCGATATTATATTAATGTGCGAGTCCTGGCTTAATGAACTCATAACCGATGATATTTTGAGTATTCCCAACTATAAGATTTATCGAAAGGATAGAACTGGGGCCAGAGGGGGTGGAGTCTGCGTGTACGTAAGGGACAAAGTAAGTCATTTCGCAATAACCGCAAACGTCAACAAAGTTGTAACCGAGCAAAATACGGAAGCAATTTGGTTAGATTTAAAAATAGCAAACCTGGAACTGCTATTAGCATGTATTTATCGAGCGCCAAATTCATCAAAAGATTACGATGATAACATAAACCAGTCAATTATTTCAGCCAATAACCAGTATAAAAACGTTCTTATTTTCGGCGATTTTAATTTTCCCAGCATTGATTGGGAAAACCCTTCTCCACGTGATGGTAATACCTCAGCAGCCGTTTTTATGGACATGTACCTGAATTCCAACCTGCACCAACTGATTAAGCGTCCAACACGATTCCGACTACCTGATAAACCATCGCTTTTGGATTTAATATTAACTTCGGATGAGAATTTTCTTACTTTCGTTAGGTTTGATCCCCCGATTGGATCTAGCGACCATGTTACTATCATTGCCACAGCCCAGCTATCGCTCATGTCGCATGCCGGTATTAAAAAGAAGGTAAAAATGAGAAATTTTTGGACAGCCAGCTATCCAGATATAAATAATTATTTCACTAATTTTAAGTTTAACTACGCAGATGGTAATAACGTCGATCACATGTGTGATACTTTGGCCGGTTCAATAGATAAAGTCATTGAAAAATTTGTGCCTATGCGAAAAGAAAGAAGAATGCGCGACAAACCTTGGTTAACTAAGCATATTCGAAAACAAATAAAGAAAAAACGCTTATCTTGGGATAGATTTAAGGCTTCACATTTACAAGTAGACTATGAGGCATATCGAGCGAGGAGAAATTTAGTTACAACTTTAATTCGATCTGCACGTTCTAACTATGAAAACAATAATAGTAAATGGAGGAAGCACAAATTTTTATAAATACATTCGAACTACAATGAGATCTAAGGTCAGGTCACTGGCTCTAAAGCGCGCTGGTGAAACAAATATAACGGATCCTATTACAGTAGCAAATATATTTGCCGAGCAATTCTTAAGCGCATACGTTAACGAACCAGCAGGGGATATGCCATCGTTAGATAACGCTCCTCGTTGCATCAGCAGTATCACAGGAATTGACTTTTCTCCCGAAGACGTTCAAAAAGAACTGCTTCTATTGAACTCGCATTCTAGTCCAGGTCAGGATGGTCTCCACCCACACCTACTGAAAAACTGTGCCTATACACTATGTGAACCTATTGCGACACTTTGTCTCGATCCTTTAGCACCGGCAGATTACCTACTGCATGGAAATCCGCCATAGTCACACCTATATATAAAAAGGGAGATAAACTGATTGCTAGTAACTATAGGCCTGTGAGCTTAACGTCCGTTTTAGTAAAATGCATGGAGAGGATAGTTTGTAAGAATATAACACAGTTTTTTCTTGATAATGGAGTAATCCCAGATAGCCAACATGGATTCGTCCCTGGAAGATCTACAGAATCTAACCTATTACTAAATCTATCTACTTGGACTAAGGCAATAGACGAAGGTAACCCCATCGACATTATATATTTGGACTTTGAAAAGGCCTTTGACAGGGTTCCCATCGAGAGGTTGATATATAAACTGGAACACTACGGCATCAGAGGAAATCTTCTAAATTGGATTACCGACTTCTTAAAAAATCGTACATTTCGCGTCAGAGTCGATGGAGTTTTATCAGATCAATTTCCGGTAAGAAGCGGGGTGCCGCAAGGCTCGGTTTTGGGTCCGATCTTGTTCGTAGCATACATTAGTGACCTCGCTACAATAATTCACTCGTCGCCAACGTTTTTCGCAGACGATACAAAATTTTTCAACAATCCTATAACTCACGGTGCTACTATTGCTACGGATCTGGAGCGAATCCAGATATGGTCTTCCACTTGGCTTCTAACCTGGAACGAGAGTAAGTGCACAGTTTTACATCTAGGTTATAATAACCCAAATAGGCAGTATCTACTAAACGGGACTGTGTTACATTCAGTGGATAGTCAAGTCGACCTCGGTGTAATTATATCCTCCGACTTGAAGTGGTCCAAACATATTGGAATGCTTGTTAAAAAGGCAAATTCTCTCATTTATCTGATAAAGTGCGTGTTTAAAGATTTGAGTCCATCACTGCTTCAAAAAATATATATTACATATATACGTCCATTGTTAGAGTACGCCTCATCGGTGTGGTGTCCATACTTTAAAAAAGACATTGACATTTCAGAAAAAGTACAAAGACGTTTCACTAAACTATCACCTGCTTTGCATCATCTAAATTACGAGAACCGTCTCCTCAGACTTAACCTAACAGAACTCAGTGAAAGAAGACTACGAGGTGATTTAATTTTAGTGTTTAAAATACTCAATGGTCATTATTCGTGCACTATGGATGTATTTTTATTAAATTCAAATGTACAGCTACGGGGCCATAAGTACAAACTAGTGCACGAGAGATACCGTAAGGACGTGCGAAAATACTTTTTATGTAATCGAGTGACCGAACCATGGAATATCTTGCCAAATTCGGTCATATCAGCGGACACTACGAACAATTTCAAAAACCGCTTAGATGCGCATAACAGTAAAAAACGCTAGCCGCAATGGGCTAGTTAAATGATTAAATCGGAAAAACAGCTTTTTAAAAATTAACTTTATTTCGTAATTACAGGTAAAAGCAAAAACCGTCTTAACTCTGTTACAAACAAGCAAAGAATGAATCTAACATTTTACATAATTCGCAATGTGGCAAAGAGATAACGATGAGCTGGGATGTGCCTTATCAGCGTGGCGTCGTGTTCTTGATAAGCAGGTGCATGTAACTCTTCCCTCCTTAAGATGCAAAAATAACGGAGTTGTTTTTTGGATTCTGGCCCATTTCCACTTCTTCAGCTTCATTTTGATTTTCCTTTTTGGCTGCCTTTGGACTTTCCAATGATTTCTTGAATTGTTTTCTAAACGTTAACATAAACAGCACAATGATTGCGAGAATTAGTAGACCAATCAGGGTGCTAATAATTGGGGTGGTGTTTGTCGGATAGTCGATATGCTTGATTGGTGTTAGTTGTCTTGCGATTTCACTAATTTGGTAAATTTCTTCTATGTCCAGTTTTGTAAAATTTGAAGTCTTGTGTTGCTTCAAAATTTCAAAATGTCCTATGCCAAACTTCGGTAAAATGAGTGGTTTGCCTTGTTGCAATTTAACGTCATTTATAAATTTCTTGCCGTCCACTTGGATTTTGCACAATTTGGGAATCTTTATTAGGGATGGAAGATTTATGTCTAAATATTGGTCCGATTTGCATTTGGAAAACAGCCTTTCTTGATTTGCAGGAATTATCAACACTTCTTCTTGGGTGACTTGCTTGATGATGGACTCTTCTATAAATATTTCGAGGGCGTGACAGTTTTTCGCTGGATTGCCTTCGAGAAGCCTAAGGGTGCAGTTGTCTTCCACAATGAAGTTTTCGGTGCAATAAAATGTTTCTTCCAGTACCGGGCATTCTTCTTTCTCGAACTGGGCCTTGGAGTTTTTCAGTGCCAAATATCGGTGTTTTGGAATAATAATTTGGTGGGTTTGGATAATTGGATAGGGACGTGTATAGCAAAAACTAATTTAGAGTTTACAAAAGTTACTTGCGTTCCCAAAAATTGGTAGTACGCGAGGAGATTTTTGAATTTCGGAATTTCTGTTTTACTGTATATTTTTTCTAAGTAATTGAGCATCTCTCGGAGTTCATAACTTGATATTATTGAGTTATGCAGGGTATTCAATTTCGAGAGTACTATAGCATTTTCTATATTGTCTATGAAAGTTATTAAAATTTGACAGTCTAAATTCAATTGAGAGATTGTGCCTTGAAAAGTAATGTAAGTACTGAGGTCATTAATAGTATTCTGAACTGCTGCCTGGAAAGTTTTTAAGTCATTTTCAAGTTTTTCTTGGTTTTTATTTAATATTATTATTGTTTTATTGTAGTTGGCAATTAGTTTTTTGGATAAAGAAATTTGTAAATTTATTTCATGCGTTAAGTCCTTCTGATTTTGTTCTAGTACATTAATAACGTGATCATAACGTTTTTCGTCGTCTGCATCAAGATTGCCAAAAAGCCACTTATTAATTTTGCCTATGCCTCTTTTATTTCGAATATGAGGGTGCAGATTTTCGAATTTCTGTTGAGTTGTTTGAATTAAATATTCTGACCTGAGTAACATGCCTTCGGCTAATCCGTGATAGGATATAGGGTTTGTAATATTTACTTTGCTTATACTATCTCTAACTACGAAAAAATTTTTCTTTAAGTTATTTAACTGATTAATAATTACGTTTAAATCTAAGTAATGCAAAAATGTGTGCTTACTATAAACTAATCTAGCATTTCCTAACTGTATAGGAAGTATAGGGTTGTCAATTGTTTTGATTTTAATATCCTCATCTATACTACGTACTCGTAATATTTGAAGGACCAGGAATAAGGTTAGTAGCCTCATTTCGCTTAGGTTCCTGTAACAAGGAATTAATTTTAGGTTTTCTAGCAATATTTTTATGGTATGTTCCTTTGTCCGTGATTAACTTAATGTCAGTTTCTTCTAGTATCTTAGCCTTTTTAAATTTTGGTAACTTTTTATCTCGAAATTTTGTTTTCAAATATGCAACTTTTTGATTTGCGAAATTTGGAGGGGCATTTCGATTTTCATTGTGTTTGGAAATAATATTTTCTTTGGCATTTTCATTAGCGTCTTTGATTTTTTCATATAATTTGTTGGAGGTTTCTTTATGGTCCTGAATGTAGTCTGATACAATAACATGATCATTTAAATCAAAGGGATTGGTATTATTGATGTGACCTTTTATAACTTCGAACGGGGTGAATTTTGTGACACTGTGAATTGCATTATTGTAACCTAATATAGCTCGCTTCATAAGCTGGTTTGAATTGAGATTTTTGTGATCTTCTTTTAAACAACGAAAATGTTCAATTAGAGTGGAATGAAATCGCTCCACTGGGGAGTTTGAATTACTGTTTTTTGGAGTTGTGTAGTGGAGTTCTATACGATGCAATTTACAGAAATTTTCTAGATCTTGATTCTTAAATTCGGTACCACAGTCAGTCGTTATTTTTTGAGGTAAACCATGGTGTGAGATGAAATTTAAAAGATTTTCCACTACTGCTATGCCTGTGACAGAATCCAATTGGTACGCTTGACCGTAGCGTGAAAATGCGTCAATAATAGTCAAATAACTTTCGTTAGCTATTTTAAATATGTCTACATGAATGTGTTCGAAGGGTTTTGAAGTTGTTGGAGTAAGATTAAATTTAATTACTGGAGGATTTCGGTCGTATTTATTTTTTAAACATGTTTCACAGTTGTTAACATAATATTCGATATCTTGTGCCATTTTCGGCCAATAATATCTTGAAGTTAAAGACATTTTTATTTCGTTTATTCCTCTATGACAGGATTTGCTAATATGATAGTATTCAAGTTTTTGTTTTTGGTCTTCTAACGTTTCTACGTCTGTAAGAAATTTAGTACAGTGAATAAGCTTAAAAGATGAGTTTTTAAATATTTCTTGAACGGTTAGAGCAAAAATTTTGGGTAATGACGAATGCTGAAAGTAAGCGGCATATATTTGCTTAGGATCTATGTACTCTTTAAGAAGTTGCATAACGTGATATTTGACGTTAATTTTCGGCAACGTTATGTAGAACCTTGAATTTTCAAAAATTACCTTTTTTCGACATTGTACTGAATCGATGTCGCCGTTTGTTATAAACAATTGATTTTTATATGTGTTTAAAGACCGTTCTGTTATGGGTATAGTACAAATAGGGTTTTCCTGAGATGTATGTACTGTTTCTAGATCAGTTTCGTCGTTTTGCTGTGTTGTTACAGGGGGTTTAATTTGGATATCAGAAATTACGTTAACTTTTGGATGATTTTCACCTAATGATTCCAGTATTTCGGAAATAGTATCATTATCCAAATATGGAATTGGTTGGTTTTCGTTTAGTGCTTCTTGAATTACTTGATCGATATCTCCTAGATTATTGTCAATAGAAGAGGTTTCTAAAGGGTTAAAATCAAAATCTGGTGGATTTCTCGAAAGAGCGTCTGCTGCTTGGTTGTTTTTACCTTTTTTATATTTAATAGTATAATCGAACTCCTCTAATTTTAAACGCCACCTAATTAAACGTGAATTTGATTCTTTGAGCGAAAATAACCATTGTAATGGCTTATGATCTGTTAGAATTACGAATTTTTGACCGAAAAGATATGGTCTAAAATATTTACAACTCCACACGATAGCAAGGAGTTCTTTTTCAATAGTCGAGTAATTTATTTCGGCTGGATTTAGCGTTCTAGATGCATAAGAAATTGGGTGATTATTTTGAGAGAGTACAGCACCCACAGCATAGTTGGATGCGTCTGTCGTCAATTCGAAGGATTTGTCGAAGTCTGGGTAAGCTAATACTGGTTCCGAAGTTAGTATATTTTTACATGTATTGAAACATTCAATAAATTCTTTGGTGTGTTCTACCTTTTGATTTTTCTTAAGACATTGCGTCATTGGCTTGGTTAATTTAGCAAAATTCTGTATAAATTTACGATAATAACCTAACAAGCCGAGAAATGATTTGATTTCTTTTTGTGTACGTGGAATGGGAAATTTTCTGATAGCTTCTATTTTCTTTTTGTTTGGTTTGATGCCATCTGGTGTCACAACATGCCCTAAATATTCTACTTCTTTCTGCAAGAATTCGCATTTATCTAACTGAACTTTTAGTTGTGCGTCGCGTAAATTGTGAAAATACTAATTTTAAATTTTGGACATGTTCTTGCAAACTTGTACTAAAAATAATTATGTTGTCCATATAAACCATACATATTTTATTTTGTAGATCTTTCAAAACTTCGTCCATCACTCTCTGAAACGTTGACGGCGCGTTTTTTAATCCATATGGAACTCTTAAATATTCAAAATGTCCGTTTTCGACGTTAAACGCGGTCTTTTCAATAGAACATTTACTCATTTCTATCTGGTGAAACCCGCTAGCTAAATCAAGGGTGCTAAAATATTCAGCTCTACCTAATTTATCCAAAATATCATTAATATTAGGAAGGGGGTACCTATCATCAATTGTTTTTTCGTTAATTTTGCGATAATCCACGACTAGTCTCCATTTTTGTTTTCCCGATGCGTCTATTTTTTTCGGGACTAT
>CALNHX010012497.1:0-24681 GCA_940337035.1 Agriotes lineatus
GGTTCTCTTTTTCCTGTTTTCTTGTGGTCACCATATTAGTACTCTTTTTTTTAATTTAAGTCATTCCGATAACATAGACAAACTACACCAACTGTCTTCTTTCTATTTCTTCTAAGGTATTTTTTCTACTACTTATGTTTCTTAAATTGTGCCATTTTAACTTTGATTCGTGATATAAATCTCCAAATCAGCACTACTTTATTTATAAAAGGGCAATTAAAGAGGGTTCCAGCTTCTATTTTGGCATAAAATAAAAATACATGTGGATAAAAATAAAACTTGGCTACATATTTGACTGTATATTTATTGGCGGTGCATGGTGATATAATTTAATTAATTGCATAGGGAAACTTTTAGAATAGATCTCTGAACAAGTTTATAATTGAATATATTGCTATAACCCCCATGTGCTAGTGCTATTTTATTTGATTAACTTTGAATAAATTGTTTTTATGATTAATTTATGCAAAGATATGACCTCATTCTTAATTATTCATTATTTAATCTATTTATTTTACTAGCTTCGGTAGAACATTCAACTCTTAAATCAGGTTAGGTTCAAGCTTTATAAAATATAATTAATTGTTTGCATTTTAATCTGTGTTATTGTCTCGATTGTTATTGAGTATTAAAATAAGTATACCTCATGATTATTTGGTAATATAAGAATTATGTCAAATAACACTTCTGGCAACTGTCAATGTCAAATTATAAGCTTGAAAGGTAAACAAAATTCATATTTTTACAGTAGATATTGCATTTACATATTAACTGCTTGTCTATGTGTTATACACTCCCTTTTATGACATACGTCTTCCACTTAAGTGTGTTTTCGATCTGCCTCAGTCCAGCTAAGTACCAATGGCTTGCTCACCACTGTGCTCCGGAATGGCCAAGTAAGTAACGTTCCTCTCGACCATGTTTAACGGCAGCTATACTAATTGCCCCATTTTGTAGTTCCAACGATGATCCTATCTCTGCGATATGTTGAACTGCGGCGAATGCTTCAATCGGTGACCTAAACTGCTTAGATGAATAGAATCCGGATCCAAATCAACCCCATGTGTAGTTGTGCTTACTCCGATCCTCAACCAAATCACAAGGATGACCTACACCCGAATACTGAAGACTAGTTCTCCTCCTCGACCTCAAACAGCGACTCCACCGCAGTCCGTATCCAAATCACCCTGTAGATTCCACAACACCAACCTTTACCATCGATTAACTGCTCCACTACTGTTCAGCTCCAAACACATCCATCTGCTTACGGACCAAATATTGTTCTGCTGCTCATACCTGTTCACCTTCTTCTTCCAATACCAATACGTTTAATTATCCTCAAGTAGTCACTACGTATTTTCAATATTATAGTTTGTTTAATTTTCTTATTTTAAATTCAGTTATTTCTTTCTATTAATCACTTCTACTGTTGTATAATAATTTATATCATAAAAATAATTTTAATAAAGGTATAATTTCAAATTTTTACTTATTACAAAATTTTTACATGTATATTTTTTTAAATAAAAATTTCGTTGCTATTTTCTTAATTAAAATTCACCATAGTAATCTTTATTCACACACTTTTAAATAGCAACACTCCTGGACTATTTACATTGCAAATTATTTCAATTATTTTGATAGATCATGTGATTTTTTAAATATTTATTTAGCTTAGGCTTCTCACATTTACTCAAAATATCTTATAGGTTGTTCTAATTGTTGTCTAATATCAATTATGACTTGTACTCTGATACTATCAAATAATATCTTTATATTGAGTCACATATTTTTCTAAGAATATTAATTGCTTCGCCCGATTTTGAATTACAGCTGTGTTATTGTGAAATTTGGATTGAAATACAAGTTAAAATATATATATATATATATATATATATATATATATATATTGTGTTCCCTTAGAAGAGAATGTTCAGCTAATTTATTTTATTTTATTTATTTTACATTTTTGTACCTATCCTGTTGTTTTTATATTAAAGTCGCCCTTTATAAAATATAATGTATTAACATGTAGGTACTCTATCATTACATAATTGCTCTTGAGGTATGATATTTTTTGTATAAAATTAATTATTAGGCTTGAGGTACCATATCATAACAATATATTTGTCGTCAAGTGGTTGTTATTCTCTTCATCGTCCAACTCAAAGATCATTATTACATCAATTTCAAGTCTCCCTCTTCTTCTTATGTCTCTTGGTTTATAATAATATGGTCTTTTGGTCTCATCCATCGTGGCTAATTTGTCTCCAAATTGTTCTACTCTTATTCCTTCAGTTCTTGTTCCTCTTTCTGTTTTTCTTAGAAATTCAATATCTGCTACTCTTATTTTATTTAGATTTTCTTTCATCATGCTTCGTTTCTATATTGTAGTCTTTATTTTGTCCAGTAGCGGGTTGCGGAGAATTTTGATTATAGACCGAATCATTGAACGTAAAATTCATTTTCCTCCACTTCACAGACAAAATCAGTTTCCAATATTCCGATATTTAAATATGTCGCATATGGACTGGAAAAAATAGGCTTTTCCTTCATCTCTTACAATTTGTAATCCAAAAAATCACAGAGAAAATTTTATGACATTTACATTTTTGCTAATAAATATATGAATTCAAAGTCTTTATAAACCTTCATTGAAGAGAGTTTGTATAGGCGAAGTTTGTAAGATTACGGCGCAGCTATGAAGATATTCGAGAAGCGAGATGAATGTGGTGGAGTGGGGACTCGATGCCGGTTGCCGACCGCGGAATTTTTAATATTTAATCCAAAATTTCAGTAAAATTATGATCTATACTTCAACGCCTTCTAAACATATATGGTCGACTTCTCTAAAAAATAACAATTTCGGATTTCCCTTTAGTTTTAGGGAAAAGACAGAAATGGTTCATCTTCACTTAGAGATCTGGGAGGTTCAAATCGAAATAATTAGATTTTACCGTAACAGACAAATAATCATTCTGCAAGTTTTGCAAAATTGAAAAAATGTATTTGTTAAAAAATTACTTTCGAATTTTAGATGAAAATATTGTTTATTTTCTCCTCTACGTTATAACGATATTATCTCGTTTTTCAAAACCGTGCCCTTTTGCCCATTGTTTTGACTATTTCGGAATTATGAATCAACACCATATAAGCTTTCATTCTGCGTAAGTCTCATCTTGTAACTCCAAGTCTCCCACGAAAGTTACAATATTTTGGAGCAAGCACTCTACTATTAAATATTCAGGTATTATGCTCGGAGTTTCTTTATCAGACAACTAGTTGTGAAAGTTGTAAGCAAGCACCAGTAACTAGACGACACATGCTCTATCCCAGACTTAGGCACCTGAGACTGCTTGAGCCTAAAGCCAGACGGTTCTCATTACATTTTAAAATATCTTTATTTTTTGACCTATAAACATGAATTTTATGTAACTTGTTTTTACAAGGAAATCATACAATCTTAAATAGAATTTTGCATCTAATAGTCTCTGTCTGCTGCATTCAAATTATTGTGTGTTTATTTTTAAAATTACGGACCTATAATTCATCTCAGGAATGTTTTCCCTGACGTCATATGCTCAGCTAATTCACTTTTTTAATAGAAGAGAACATAGGTACTCCATACGCACGTAAAGACAGGGAGAGATCCCCGAGACAAACTTTAGTTATAAATCATCTTTTCGTTCAACCAGAAGATTTTATGATGGAACGTGTACTACTAGATAGGTAATCTAAGATATTATATCAAAATATTGGTGTAAATTCTTTTAATATATATACAATATGCTTTAGAATTTATGTGTAGATGAAAAGTTGAACACAAAAGTAAACTTCAAAATACTATTGTAGATTTATAAATTTAATTAGGTACTATTAATGTTATATGTTATTGCAGTTTCTAGTAGTGTAAATACTAAATAGGTACACGTTACCTTTCCTATCTGCTAAAAAATCCGGTGTCGTTACTATCGTATTCTCCCCACTTACTTCCTTTTAGTGCTTTGGTGGACATTCTTGTGATCGCTTCGTATAGTGAGATATTCTACTCATAGTTTCGAATCCTACCACACCTACCTAAATTTATTCTGCTCATAGTTTGCGTCCGAAGAAGATGTTACAACTCAGGTATTTGGGTTCAAGTGTAATCGATTATTTCCTGCTTTGCAATTCCGAAATCGACGTTCTGGCAAATTATCCACACAATAATTTAATTTACATTAATTTGTCATTCAACTAACAACTATAGTTAAACAAAAATTTAAGGTACCGCAAAATCTTACCATATCATTGTCTTGCGATAAAAATAATTTAGATTCATATAGTTTTACTAGTTTTCGTTAAGTATTCATTACACCACGTTTACATTTCTGAAAGTGAGCCGATCTATTGTGGGCAAGATAAAAGCAGTTGATGAGAAATATGTTTAGTTGTGGTGTAAGCGAAAGTAATCCATTTAAAAGAATTTGAAAAAGCACTTATGCAGTAAGCTGTAAATGCGTCGGATGTAATTTATGTCCAAACAGCCGTATCTTTATAGCTTGCGGTGAAATACGGTTCTCGGAAGTCCATGTGGTGTTAAACTCAAGATTGACATCAACTGTTCTAAGCCCAATCTCTGGAGTAAACTAAACGCTCCTAGACACGCTCCAATATTTTGGAAAACGAACGGCACCCCAAAAAGTGGTGATCTGAATATATCAGCGAGGCTTGCATGCATTAGTGGAAGACGTACGATCGACGTTCGCCGCCAAGTACAATTCCGTTATGTAGCCGCGTTAATAATTCAGTCAGAAGTCTACATGTCGGTTCTGTACACATGTTGAGTCATTAGCTGAGTATGTACATCAACGACAGCATCATAAACATGTCATCACTGCTACTGGTCGTTAAGATGCTTATTTCGATACCTCATTTAAATAGTTCTGAAGAGTTCAGGAATGCATTACGCCAAATGCTCGCACTTTGAGAGATAACTTTAAAGTCGTATAATTCGCATAGTGGTATTTGTCACGTTTGTGCCGATTTGTAAAAGCGTTAATCGATTTTACACAGCTGTTATTAGAAGTTGCGTACACCGGTCTAGCAACATTTTTGTAATGATAACCAGATTCAAGTAACGTCATCAGTAATATAAACAGTGGCCTATATCCACCTTTTTTCCTTCCTTAAGCTTTTCTACCGTTCCTCGTAGAACCGCTTTCGCATTACATGAGGGGGGTAGGGGCGTCGCTTAATCGATCATTCTTTTTAAAAGTGAAAACCGGAGTGTCCCGGCTGGGAATAGAACTCTCCTCTGAACGCTTGAGTTTTTACTGTGCCTATATCTACCTATATAGTTTAAAGTTTAGAGATACTAGATAGTCTTTTGCTTTTGATAGTCTTATGAAATTTAGCGTAATATATAACACTATTTTCAAAACCACACCTGTGCAAAGAACACACTTGGGATTGATGAAACGATGATTTATATTGTATTGATATTGTGACGCACCCTCCTTAATATTCTTATTTATTATCTACTTTTTATTTTATATTATTGCTTATAATATTTATTTTAGATTAATAAAAATTGAGCCTCAACACATACTTAGCAGTTTGAATTTTATTACAATATTGCCTCTCTCTCTGGCTAATTAAAACTGTAATCATTTAATTATGCTTTACTTTAATAAAGGTATGTTGCTCGTTCTATATTTTATTTATTTGCAACTTACTAAAAACTTTTGCGCAGTTCGAAATACACAGAAATTTCAGCGTAACTTTACAACAAATTAACCAACAATCAATCAGTTCACCTCAGGTAAATTATAACAATGCTTTAATAATAATCAAGTAGTTTGGCTAACCTGGAATTTGTTTTTCAAGTGCAAAATGACGCCAACTCACACTTGTTTTTCCTCCAAGGAACGCTGATCTCGTTTCCGCTTCGGCAGAGGACTCCAACTTCGTATTTGCTTGCTTGCAAGCCTCCTGCGGCTGTTTCCTGGCTCTGGACTCCGAATAAGACCTCTTCTAGGTGCTGCAACGTGCTTTCCACTTCCTGCAGCTTCACATCTTGTATAATCCCAACTCCGAAGGCAAACTCGCACATGATACGGTTGGAAAGAACGCCACGCTCGTATTTCCTTCCTGGAGAGCCTCCTGCTACCACTATCTAGCTCTGGACCACAACTAAGGCCTCCTCTAGCTGCTACAACTTGCTTTCCGCGTCCCGCAGCTCCAAATCTGGTAGAATCTCGGTTCCAAAGGCGAACTCGTTCAGGCTATGCTCCAGGTCCAATTTACTCTGGAACTGTACTCCGAAACACTGCCAATTTGACCACAGCTGGCACCCACACACAGGCATATAATAAGATGCACAACTGGGCACAACATATTTACTTTTATCCACAAATTAATATCAAAATCGAGAAGTCAACTAACACACAAGCTCGGCCACCATAGCAACATGATTTACAGTTGTTCATCTGTAAGTGTGCATCCTTTGATCTCAATTCTAATTGTTTTTATTTAAATGTCATTCAGGAAACTATAACCTTAGAGTTGGTTGCAATTTTCACTAGAGTTCACTTTTTGTTACTAAACATTGATTAACAAGCCATTAGCGCATTTTCAGTAATTCTCAGGTTGCTTCTTATATGCTCTTTGTATGATCTGTGCCTTCTTGCACTGCTTTATAACCTCTCTAGCTGCGTCATCCATTGTTGGTACTTCAATATAAATGCAAACGCTGCATTAACCCTCTGTAAAGCTTTCAAGCATTTTTGCACTAAAGCGACTTCTTTGTCGTGTCTTAACGTCATCATAGAATTAGCGACATTTGCCATATTGAGCACAAAATTGAATACAAGGTGATCGCAACCCTGACGATTTCGTTCTATTCAATCACTAAAACTCCGTTAATTAATTACAGTTATTGTTAATCATGTTTTACGTAATTATCAATGTTTACTAGTGATTCGTACTGTTGCAATAAATACAATACCAATTCCGGGCCTATTTGAATCTTTCATTAACCTTAGTAAGTTAGCAATGCAACCAAAATTGCTGTGAGCATCATACCATTACAATATATGCATTTTCTTCAGCTAACTGTCTGCTGCAGTGCCCTTACGTCTTTTCTATTTCGTGTTATGCACCGCAGAAGTTCTTGCTTCACTCTTACTTCTTGCATTGTATTCCTACGGATAAGAAAGTATTCTTCTATGTGTCATGATTAGTTTTATCCTATATCATATCACAATTATAAATTTCCTATTTAAATATTTGCATGTGTCATTATTTTCATATCAAATATTGTACTACTTTAAATCTAACAACCAAAATGTTACTCTGATCAGCCTCACGTTCTTCACAGCGCAAGGATATCGCCGTAGCTGTTATAACTTTAGAAATGTGTTATACATCTTCTGTTAGTGCCGTAGTCATTGTGGACGTTGGCAACTATTAGGGAGCTTTTCACCTTGTCAGGAGCGCTTGACAGAATTGAACTTGTACGGGATTTTATCCTGCCTCGTCCTCGTTTAGCATGAAGTTTACCTTGGATTACTAATTGCAGTAGATTCTTTTGTTATTTATCATAATATGAAATACATATACCATTGCTGCCTTTTTCATAACAAATGTGACTTTTTGCCCTCATTAATCTTCAGACCCACTTCTTAAATTGTAATATGTGAAGTATAAGAATGAGTCTAGTCTATGTAGTCCGAACTACCACTCAATTTTTCTATGACCATTATTGTGACAGTCCATGCCGTAGGCCTCTACCGAGAAATTGTACGCCTTCTTCGTCTTCCTCAAAGTATCTTAAAGTATTGAAAACTTTCACAGGCATGCATTGTCTATTGTCCAAATGTCAATAGCAAAGATAAAATTTTTCGAATAGGGACCTATCTGTCTACATTAAAGTGGTTGTCAACGTTAGGAAATCCGAATAGAGCACATGAAAGAAAGAATGTGAAGAGAAATTGAGGCTGAACGAACGTTCTCTGTTATCCAATATGATGCAAAAAAGATAAATAAGCACATTTTTATTTACAAAGGGATTTAATTATCAATAACATTATGATATACAAGAAAAGCTCACGGAAACGCATAGAACTAGCTACTAACTCTATTTTAAACAATCAAAAACTCTTGAATTAGCTTCGTAAGAATGTTCTCACGTAGGGTTTAGGCAGTTTTGAGAGGTGTTGCTAAGTAAATTTCAAAAGAAAATTATCAAAGAAACTAAAAGTAGCAATAAAATAGGTTGCGTTACTCCAACCATTCAGTCAAAAAGCCGTTATTAGTAATATTAAGAATTGTACGTAACTGGAGTAATTTAGTTATAAGATGTTAGTTTTGGTTAGTCTGTAGCAATAAATCGAGCTTATAATAAAAAGGTTACATTAAAGCATACCATACCGTTCTTGAATTATGTACGATTTGAGTTTCTTAATCAAATTACATCGAAATAGGATGAAATTCCATTTTCATGTAGGTTTCGAGTTTCAAAATAACCACTAGCAAAAACGTGTAACAAAAAAAACTATGTAAGACAGAAATAATAATAATTGTATTTAGTTTTTATTATCAAAGTTTTAATAGTCAAACCTATTTAAATACTTCTATATCACATTTTAACTTGTTTTTAAAAAGTTATGAACTTATTTCCAGCAAAATTTTTGACTAATGGAAGTTCAAGTGAATAATGTTTCAAACTAGAGTGGATACTGTTAATATGTAAAGACAATTTATGTAAAAAAAGGTATTGAAAGAGAGTAGGTAATAGTTTGTAGTTAATAAACCCAACTTTTTAAGTTTTGATGTATACATTTTAAGTGATAACCGCTAGGAGGCCGACCAAATGAATCAAAATATTCACCATTGACAGTCTCATCTATATACACAAAATAATCAACACCAAAAACGTTTTCAATTTCTAAAACGTGTAACAAAGCATTATGTAAAACAGAAATAATAATTGTATTTAGCTTTAACAATTTCGATTGTTTTTTAAGTTATGAATTTATAAGTAAGTTAAAGTGAATAATGTTTCAAAATTGCTTCATCTTCTCTTCTTTTCAGCCCGGAATCATCCACTCCTGGATATAGGCCTCTTCCAAATCTTTCCACACTTCTCTATTATAGGCTGTTTGTATCCAGTTCTTCCCTGCTATTTTCTGGATATCGTCTCTCCATCTCTTCTGGGGTCTCCCAACACTTCTCTTTGTCTCTCTTGGTCGCCAGACTATCAGTTTGTTGGTCCATTTGCTCTTTTCCTGTCGAGCTATATGGCCAGCCCATCGCCACTTCAACTGTGCTGTTCTTCTTGTCACATCTGTGATTCCTGTTCTTCTTCTGATCTCTTCATTTGGCACTCGATTTAACAAACTAATTCCGAGCATGATCCTTTCCATTGCTCGCTGCGTTACTTGGAGGATGTGTAGGGATTTCCGTGTTAACGCCATTGTTTCTAAGCCATATGTAAGAACTGGCAATATACATTGATCGTAGACTTTTCGTTTCAGATTTATTGGTATATCATTTGATGCTAGAATGAACCTGAGTTTACCAAAAGCTGCCCAACAGAGTCCCTTTCTTCGAGAAATCTCGGCAGTTTGGTTTTCTTTGCCCAATTGAATTCTATGTCCAAGGTATATGTATTCGAATACATTTTCTAGGGTGTGGTTTTCAATGGTTATTTGTATTTGTTCGGGACTCATTATTTTGGTTTTACTCAGGTTCATTTGTAATCCGATTTGGGTCGACGCTTCATCTTATTGTATGCAATTACCAAATGTAAAAATCAAATATTTTATATTGGGAACATATATTGTTATTAATATTTATACATATAAAACTATATACAAGTACAATGTTTTAATAAACTAAAAACTATTTTGCAACAGTCGACTGCTTTATTTCCAAGAATTGCTCAAGGTTAATACATAAATGTAAGTGAAGTGGATAATTTTCAAATTATAAAAGGTTAATACATCGATAGTAGTATGTGAGAAAATCACAATTCGTTTACAAAACAGTTTATAATAACGAAAATTATGTAGACACGGTTTTAGAATTATTTCTAAAAATGACTTAAACATAACTTTACAATAATGTTTCACACTTTTTATAAATGTACCAACGGTTACTACATAAAATGATGATCAATTTTGATGACTATTTAATTCACCTGTCATCTGTCAAAAAGTAACCAATGAAAATCCAGAATTCTGACGTTTCTTGACCAATCAAAAAAATATCAGTGGATATATCTTCCTAGAAGGTATTCAAGTGACTATTTTTACAAATTAATGCTATTTTTATTAGAAAAAGTCAATATTAGTGTTCTGTTACTATAGAAATTGCGTAGTTTGTTGCTAGATTTACAGAAAACTAATTTGAAAAAGTGGTTTGGTTCATTAAATAGTCCCTCGAATACCATTCTTAGTCAAAGTTAAGTAGATTATTTTTGCGGTGGTATCACTACTCATGTCCATTGCGCTTCGGATTAGGACTCGTGCTAGCGCACTCGTCCTAATCGTACCAAAGCGCAATGGACATTCGTGACACCACCACAAAAATAGTCGACATAACTTTGACTACTCATGGTATTATAAGTGATAATTTTTAGTTTTAGAATTAATTTTAATAAAATAAAAAATTATTTTTGCAGGCAACTGTTGATTACTGAGAATTACTCAATGAAGTGTTATCAAAAGGTATAGTTACTGTATAATTTAATGCAATTTTAGTTGGAAATCTGAAAAAACGTCACATTTGTAAACAGTTTTTACATTTGTGCAGTGTAGAGTTCAACTAAAAGAATTTAATGTATGTTTGTATGTCATATAAATAAGAAAGACGAGTTGTGTTGCTTCAGCAGAATTAATAACAGCCAGGAAGCAGCTGCCCCTTACAGCAGGACATCCATTGCAGAATCAAGTAAGAAAAAGACAAAAACAAGTAAGAAAATGCAGTTTTCAAATAAAACTCAGCACCGGTCAGCATTATTAGCGCACGCTCTATCGGACATATTTGTGATGGCGAAAGAAGAAAGTTTCAATTGTGAGTTAAAAGAATATAAAGTGGAACATGTGACCAATGACACCTGCAGGATTATTCCAAAGGACCCTGTAAAACAATTAATTCTTTACGTAACATATGAGACAGTAGCAAATCTACTACAAATGTATAATTTAATAATAATGAAAATCAACGATTTAAAGCGTATAAAGTGTAATTTCAAAAATTTTGGTAAAGCGATTGTTGAAAAAGTTAAAAGGTCAGAAAAATGTTTGTCTTGACTATTCAATAATTTTTAATAGGCTGCAATGGGAGTACGCTAACGATGCATTATTGTGGGAACTCGTAGTCAAATTTAAAATATATGTTCTCATCGAATTGCAAAATTTGATTGACGCAGACGAGCGGGTGAAATTGTACATGCTCTAATTTATACCATATTGTATATAGATGTTATGTCTTCTTCTTCTTCTAAGGCCTATCCATTTTTATTGGATGTTGGCGACCACATTTCTAAATAGCTCCTTGTCCTTTGCGGTGTTGACATGCTCTCCGATTGTCCTCATTCCGGTTAATTGTCTGATGTTTCTTGCCCAAGACATTTGTTTTCTGCCTATGCCTCTTAGAAGGCTGTACTTTTCATTTTGCATGATGTGTCCAAGATAGTCAGTTTTCCTCTTCTTTATCGTAGTAAACAATTCTCGGTCTTTGTGCATTCTTGCTAATATTTCCTTGTTGGTAACTCGATCGGTCCAAGGTACTCTCAGGAGTCGTCTGTATGTCCACATCTCGAAAGCTTCAATTTTATTAATCATGCTTGTTTTCATAGTCCACGCTTCCATTCCGTATAGTAATACCGACCTTCCGTAACATCTGGTATAACGCATTCGCAGCTTCAAGGGCAGGTCTCTGTTGTATAGGATATTCATATCTTTAATAAATGTTGTTCGTGCCATTTCTATTCTTGCTCTTATTTCCCTATCCGGATTCCAGTCTGCATGCAGCCAACATCCAAGATATTTAAGTTTTTCTACCCTTTCAATAGTTCGGCCTTCGATTGTAATTGTGGCATTTGTATATGCTTGTTTGCTTCTGCTAATAATCATAAATTTGGTTTTATTTGCATTTATACTCAATCCATACTTTTCACTGCATTCATTCAGTCGTGTGGTCATGTTTTGAAGTTCTGCGATATTATTCGCAAGTAATACGGAATCGTCGGCGTATCTTACGTTAGAAATTAGTACCCCATTTACTTTTATACCCATGTCCTGGTCCTCGAAGACTTCGTTGAAAATTTCCTCTGAGTACAGGTTAAATAGCAGCGGAGAAAGCACACATCCCTGCCTTACTCCTCTGCGAATGTGAATATCTTCAGTGTTAAGGTGTTGCGTACTTACGTGTGCTGTTTGGTACCAATATAGATTTTCTATGCACCGAATGTCTTTCTCGTCCACGTCTGTTTTTTTCAGAATATCAATAAGCTTTCTGTGTTGCAATCGGTCAAAGGCTTTTTCATAATCTATGAAACATAGAAACGCATCCTTGTTTACGTCTCTACAGTTTTGTATCAGGACTTGCAGACCAAATAGCGCCTCGCGGGTACCCATGCCTGATTTGAAGCCCATCTGACTCAAACCTATGTTACACTCGCATTTCTAGTATATTCGGTTGTGAATGATTTTTAGAAAGATCTTAAGTGTATGACTCATGAGGCTTATGAGTCTGTGATCATTACAGCTGCGAGTGGAGCTCCTTTTGGGGAGTCGAATGAACGATGAACTCAGCCAGTTTTTAGGGAATCGTCCATTGTCATAGATTTCATCGAACAGTTGCTGTAAAATGTGAATATTGTCATCATCTATTAGTTTTAAAATGTCTGCAGGTAAGCCATCTGGACCAGGGCATTTGTTGTTTTTGGCTCTCGATATTGCTTTTCTTACTTCATCTGTTGTTATCGATGGGCCTGACAGTGTCGTGTTTGGAGGGCAGTTTTCTAGTTCTTCTCTTGAGTTGTCTGCAAACAGTTTTTCAACGTAGTTTTCACACAGTTGCCTTTTATCGTCATTGCCTACTACAATTTCGTTGGTGTCGGTAACTAGGGTGGACGTTTTATTTATTCTGTACACGCCAGCCGCCTCTTTCAGCTTTTTGTGTTCTCTCAGAGAGTCGTGCATTTGTTGTACAGTTTCAATTTCTTCACATTCTTTTTTTAGCCATTCTTGCTTAGCTTTTCTGTTTTCTCTCCGTACTTGTAGATGTATTCTCTTGTATTCATCTTCGTTTTTGTTGTTGTGTTTGAATCGTTGATCCATTAGGTCTATAATTTCTTGGGTCATCCATCTTTTTTTACCTGTTTTTTTTTTCTATAGCCCAGTTTGTTAAAGGCCACAGTTAGCATTTCGCTTTCCGCCTTCTGCCATGTCTCATATGTGTTAGTTCTTGTGTGGATCCGATTATTTCTTTAAGATTTTTATTTAGTCCGTCCCGTAGCTGCGTTTTAATTTTTTCTTGTTTGAGCTTATTCACATCGAGCCTACCAGATTTAGAGTTGTTCTTTTTTATTGTATAAAGTTTCAGTTTCAGACTCATAACTAAGAGAACATGATCTGATGGTACATCGGCACCCGGGTCAGTTTGGGTCTTTGTTGCAAATGTTCCAAATCTTTTGTTTATGAGGAGAAAGTCGATTTGGTTACTGACGATACTCTCCGCTGTATCCTGTGGAGACCTCCATGTATATAAGCGTCTTGGTGGTAGGTCAAACCATGTGTCAGTAATTTTAAATTGCTCTTCTTGGCAAAGCTGTATTAACCTACACCTCTCTTATTTCTCTCACCAAGACCGAAGGGGCCAGCCGCGCTTTGAACCGTTTCTCCGTTGGTATGTAAGAAGTTGTAAATAAAATATGTTTAACCAATATACTTTTCAATTATGCAAAGAAAATATCGTAAACCTAGTGCATGAAATAATAATACGAACATCTGCTATAAACAGACTACCGTTTAAGAATGGTTTCAAATTGAATTAGAGTGGATACTGGTAAAATTCGAAAACATTTATATAAAAGGCATTGGAAATAAGCAAGTGCAAGTTTGTAGATATTTTAGTAGGCATTCCAAATACCCAAAACCAAACGTCAGAAAGAAGTTTGAGAGAATATCTAGTTTGTCGGAATTAGTTCGAGCAAAAAAGGTTTCAATTTCTAAAACATGCAACAAAACATTATGTAAAACAGAAATAATAATTGTAATTTTAAAAGTTATACGGCCTGAAAATTATGAAATTCTTGCAGGAAACGCCCTTTTAACGACATTTTAGTTAACTTACAATGATATATTACACAATGATAGTTCACATGCTGTAAAATTCTTCACTCATCTTCATTTTCGGCAATTAATAGAGCGTCGTCCGCGTAGCACACGCTATGTAAGCTGCATAATATTGTGTTACTCCAATAAATGAAAGAGAGTGGGTAACAGTTGTCAGTTAGAAAAATGTTTGTGTTTTATTAAATACCTAAGAAGTGAGAGTTTCCGCATAAATAAAAAGGATATTATGTCCATTGAAGTTATTCGTTTTTTATTTAATTCTACATTTGGTTGACTAAATAACTGGCAGCTGATTACAATTCAGTGGCATAGCCGTTCTTCGTAACTGCTTCAATGCAAGTAACCTGCCACACATAAGTAGATCTATGTGTACATAGGTAGTTCGACGATCACCTAAAAAAATAGTAAGCAAGAGTGAGCAGATATTGGTAAACCGCAACTTCAGAATCCTTGCCTGATGCTAACAGGCGTCCCAAGCGACTGCAAACTAGTTATTCTGCTCCAACTGACAACCTGAGTTTTTGGTGAACCTTACAGAATTGGTGGTATCGATTCTAAATCATCACAGTCGGCCATTTTGTTCTTGCAAATAAACTACGCTGTGGCTGAACCAAAACGTATTTTTTCGACAATCGTAAAAAAGGGGACATTCTCGCATCGCTATCAATGCGCGAAGTTTGCCATTTTTTTAACTTGTTAAAAAATAGGATATTTATTTACTTTACCATTGACGTGAAAAAATGCATTTCGCGCACTATAGTGCCAAACATTTTGGCGCACTACGTCTCGAAATAATATTGATATTCTTGTTTGACGGTTGTAGAAAAAATATTGTTTGTATTACGTGCGCGAAGTGTTTTTGTGCGTGAGAATGCCACTTTTTTGACGAGGCGCCAGCCGAGCCAAAAAAGTGGCATTCTCACGCACAAAAACACTCACTTCAGCCACTTAACACAAAAATTACTATTAAACCGGGAGAGTAAGGACGATGTATTCCATTTGTCTGATTAATTAGTATATGAGCTTGTTAAATTGTTCAGTAATATTTTACCCACAGTTTATTAAATTTTTATAGGGCAAGACCAGCCGTGTGCTGTCATTTGTATCAGTGTTTAATGAAGAGTATGTTGAGCCAGGTTCTCATGCAAAGATATTTGAATAAAATTTTAATTTCCAGGGTTATCATCGTATCTTTACTGTTGCGCCAACGTGAGGCTGTAAATTGTTAACATAACAATTACAATATATGTACTAATTTGTATTTTATATAATACTGTAGGTACAAGTTATAAAAGTGTGAAATAGTCATGACCGTCTTTATTCTTTTCTAGTCTTTTGCTCATTACTAAAAGAAGTACCTTATTCTAGCCTGCTCACCAAAACAGCAAGTGGACGCAATTATTCGAATTTGTTCTTGTGGAAAAATTATGCATCTTGTTTAAACAGCACATGATAAATCCAATTTTCGACAAAGAATCCAAGTATCCGATTCCAGTCGCTGGCAATTTCAATATTTAGCTCTAATAGCGTCTATACGAGTTTATCTTTAGCCTATGTAGAAAGCATGTGCTGGTTAGGATGGAATACAATTAACGTACCAGTTAAACTGTCAACACTGGGAGTTTTCCAAATGTAGTTTTTAATTTTACTACGGGCAGTTTTACTTCTTCGATACTGAAAGCATTCCCAAATAGCTTTGTTGGGCAAACTACTAAAACAATGAAAAATTACATAGTGCAAGAAGTAACAAAGTTTGCGATGTTAAATATGGCTTTCGTTGTTCTCCGTCCTTAATATATGAGATATACATTTTGTTCTTAGAAAACTGTCTTTTCCATTGCCCTCCATAAAGCATATTTACTTTTATGACATCGAATATCTGCAGTGTTCATGTAAAGCAAATACATTTTGGGACTACATTGAGTTATGGCTAATGTTAAAGTTTTCAGTAAGTGGTTTTAGCAAGGGAAGCATCAAAAAAAGGAAACACATCAGCTACTTGACTAATGAGAACTATTTTAAAAACAAATTAACGTCCAAGAACTTTTAAGATTGCATTCCTGACATTCAAAGGCTTTGCACACTCGCGGTTGTGCAATCATAGCGCCGCGCCACTGCGTTACTTACTAATTTGGCAACTTAATAAGTATTCCATTTTAAATTGCATTACATGTAACTTGTTATCAGCGTTATGCTAAGCCAATTATTAATTGCTTTTGGTATCTCAAAGAAACAGCAATTGCAATTATAAGATGCGATTATAATTAGATGTACATGCATATTCTCAGCTGAAGCATAGGCACTTTACCCACGTTTTCGCGTAGGTGTGCATTTTTAGGGAATCGCTATTAAAAACAAATTAATTTGGCTGCTCTTGCAGACAGTATATTAGGATTATCATGTAATTACTCAAACGAAGTTAATCCACCTCTTTAGATAAGCGTAGACGTACATTTACCCACTTCCAAATTAGAAAGTAAATGAAAGAGTATTTCTAGCAGCATGAGCGTGTGCCTATAAATTTAAATGTACTCCTATAGTAATAATGTTTAAAATTCCAGGCCCTGATAAACTATTTAACTTCGAAAATATGCCACGTAACTTTCCCATTGAAAATGTAGAAAAGATTTTTGCAGTACCTGCATATATTGTAGTAGTATTATTATTCCCCACTTTTTGTTGGGGAGTATGTTATAATCATATAAATTGGAATAAATAAAATAGGTATTACCACAATTACTATACAGTTTTCATCTGAATAATTGCCTCTCTAAGGGTTAATTAAAAATCATGACTTGTTTAATGATTTGCAATAATAAGTGGTATTCGTATGTTGTCCCCTATATTTTAATTACTGGCAACAAAATCAAATTAATGCGCCGGCTAGTTTTTGAGAACTCCAATACCAAAGGGTTGGGTTGTAACACACCCAATAAAATTTATTTATTTATTTATTTATTTATTTATTTATTTATTTATTTATTTATTTCGGGGTCGCAACAAGCACAAGGCTCAATTACAGCAACCCACAATTAAAAAATAAAAATTACAGACTCTCAAGACGAAAGCAAACATTATCGATAATAGAAAAAAAACACAATTAAACATAAAAAGCCGGAATGCAAAATGAGAACAAAAACAGTATACACTTAACTAGAATAACAATTGTAAAGTTTAGCTTTGAACGTCTGAAGGGAATCAAAATGAATATCTAACGTGTTACAATTAGACAAATAAAAATTATAAAGCAATGATAATCTTGTTACAGGAGAGTTGTTAGCTGAACTAGTTCTGTTAAAAGGGATACCAAGCAACGCAACACTTCTAGTATTACCAATAGGGATTCTAAAAGTAAAGTTAGATAAAAGATCTGGGCTATCCAACTTTTGGTTAAAAAGCTTGTATAGAAGTATAAGATCCAATATTTCTCTTCGCCTTTTTAGAGAACCGATTGCAATATGGTTGAACGGAAATTTAGTAGAAAAGAATCGTATAAATTTATTTTGAATACCTTCTAACCGATCTATATATGTACTGTATTGGGGGTTCCAAACAGTGCTGCAGTACTCTAAATGACTTCGGATCAAAGAGAAATAAAGGATCTTAAGCGCATCGGGATTTGTGAAATGTTTGCACGTTCTAATTAGAAATCCTAACATTTGATATGATTTCCTGGCAATTTTATCAATATGGATATCAAACAGTACCTTATCGTGACACCCAAATCTTTTATATTAGTAACTACTTTGAGAGGATCAACACCCAAAAAATATTGGAAGTCAGTAACCTGTCGATTACGTGTGAATTTGATTTGGTAGCATTTTTTAATGTTTAAGATTAAACTATTTTCTTTGCAATATGCATTCAATCTGTTTAAGTCGGTTTGAAAATTTATACAATCTTGGATATTGGAGATAACAGTGAAGATTTTAAGATCGTCGGCGTACAATAGAAACTTGGTGAACCGAAAACAGCGGGAGATATCGTTTATAAAAATAATGAAAAACAAAGGGCCTAGGTGCGACCCTTGAGGAACACCTGACGAAACAATTTTTGGTTCAGATTTATAGCCATTAACTACAACAAGCTGAGATCTATTTCTAAGATATGATGATATCCATCGAAGGAGATTACCATGGATGCCGAACGAGTTAAGTTTTGCTAATAAAATTGTATGGCTGATTTTATCAAAAGCTTTGCTGAAATCTGTATAAACAGCGTCAACTTGCTGCCGTCTGTCCATGCTTTTTAATATATATTCTGTATAAAGCCGCCTTCCCATGGCGCGAGGCTCGGCGAGCTTTCACCTGCTTTTAGCGAGCTTCGCGCCGTGGGAAGAGTGTAGCTCGCGGCGCGTTGGCGCGGCTCGTTAAATAATCGCACAATATTTGCATCCAAGCCGCGAGACTCGCCAAAAGCAGGTAGAAGCTCGGCGAGCCTCGCGCCGTGGGAAGGAGGTTGCTCGTGGCGCGTTGGCGCGGCTCGGGCTTCCCGTCGACTGGCGGTAAATTTTGCACGAGTCAAAGGAAACGCGCCTCGACCTTTTTGGTCGCCTTGGCTCGGTATTCAGGAATCGGGGATCATAAATTCGATTATAGGGTGTGCACTCCAAAATATAGTCTAAAAAATGTACCCTATCTGCAATGACCTTGCGGATTTAATTGTGGAGGGTTCCATTTTTTTCGATTGCAAAAAGGAGAAAAAATATTTTCCGGCATTTTTTTTATTACTAAAAATTTATAAATTTTATACATGCATCGCATCTACAAGATTATTTTTGAATATTTCTCAATAATTTTTAAATCAGTGGAAAGCTAATTCTTTCCGGATTCAGATGATGCAAATTAAACACAAAACTATTTTTAACAAATGCTGCAGAAATTGTTTAAACAAAGCGTACCGGGAATGCGCGTTGTAAACTTCAGCATCTAGGTATTTTAATAAATATTGCACATAAAGGTATACTTTCCAAGTATGAAATGTATACAAAAGAATGGAGACATTTTTAGTGAAAGAATTATCTCTATTGAATTATTGTTGCAAAAAATACGATTTATTTTCCGCTGCGTGTTTTGCGTCTCAGGCGAGACGCGCTTTGCCGATCACTGATTTGCATCGCGATACGAATATACTGTGCGTTGCAAATCATTTGTATGTATTATACCTATTACGCTGATTGGTTATACGTGAGTAATGTCACCGGTAATCACTAAAAATCAGAAATTTCAAGATTAATATAAATAATAATAATAGCATTTAATCATCCCGCGTTCGGGCCAAGGCCTCCCCGACTTTTGTCCATCTCGGACTGTCTTGTGCTGTCTTCATCCATTGTGTTCCTGGCATTTTCTTGATATTATCCTCTCATCTGGTTTTAGGTCTTCATCTTTTTCTTCTCGCTAATGCTGGAGGCCATTCCGTGGTTGATCTTTGCCATCCTGGCCACATGACCGGCCTAGTTCCATTTGAGCTTTTTAAACCACTTGAGCACATCCCGGCATGCTACACCTCTTTTTATTTCTTCGACTTACTTAATTTTAACTTTAGAATTTACCCAGCATTTTATTTTGCGTCACTAATAGCCGATTTTGTGCACGTCTGTGTTCCATATGTCAAAGCCGGTATTACAAATTTATTGAACACTTATTTTTTAATATTTGCTGATAAACTCCCTTGGAAAACATACTTGAGTGACCAGAGTTTCTTCCAGGTTTTACTTATCCTGTGCTGGATTTCTTTCTCCTCTGCTTTTCTAAATGATATAATCTGACCTAGATATGTTGCTTTCGTTTCATATTCAAGTTTTTACAATTAATTGTTACTGCTGCTTTTGTGCTGTTGTTAATATGTTTGCTGTTTACGATAATTTTTCCAGTTCAGTTTTCTAAATAACTGTTCTAACGCTGCATTTGTATTTCATATAATAATTAATAGTAATTAAAAACATAACCAGCAAAACAAATATTTATGATAAGAATGTTCAGTAATTGAATTTCAGAATTGTTAAGAAATAGCATAGGCCATGAAATAATTGCATAATGACGTTTTCGAATAGCTTTATCTTTGTTTAAAACATAATAAAATCAGAGCAGGCTTGGCAATTCATGTAACAATGGGTAAACGGTAAACAAAATAATTGGGGTAGCTTCTGCGAAAGCTTTGGTTGTGAAATTGCCAAGCTGCCCCAGAGAAGCAAGTTATTTTATGAGTTAATAAATACCCAAGTTAATTAAAAGTGTTGTTTAATTGAGTGATTGTGTCCTGGGTTACTTGTGGAAGTTTTGCCTTGCATTGGGCTTCCGGGCAGGTAAAATACGAGGCGTCGAAGTGGTCCAGTGGAAGCTGTGGTGTTGTGGACATATTCTACGGAGGTCCAGACAGCTTTATAAGTTCTTATACGAGTGAATAAGCAGCGGGAGTATACCACAGCGGAGCACGAGATTTGGGCGCCAACTTCATTGGAAGCGGTTCGAGAGATGTCCGAGAGCATCAGCCGTTTACCAGGTAGGTTCCAGCGCAGATTTGAGTTTTACTAACTGCAGGCACACAATAACGAGTGGCCCAGAGCATCGTGGAAGTTCCAGTGAGGGGCAGGTAACCCTATTTTCAACGGAGAAGTCATCAAAAGGTCAGAATTGCCTCCTAAAAGTGTTAGTTTTGTGAATGTGCTTGGTTAGCGTCCCTTAGAGCGTCACTTCCGCTTCGTGGCGTGGATGGAAGTGTTTTGTTTATGACGCGAAATACTTACATCCCATTGTAATCGCATAGCAACAGCGTTAATTGCGCGGACATCGAGAAATTAATTAAAATTGTCAGCTTGTTTACGTATTCTCGAAGCAAGGAAACCACTTTGGTTTTGTATTTATT
This sequence comes from Agriotes lineatus, assembly GCA_940337035.1. Classification (NCBI taxonomy): domain Eukaryota; kingdom Metazoa; phylum Arthropoda; class Insecta; order Coleoptera; family Elateridae; genus Agriotes; species Agriotes lineatus. The sequence goes on from CALNHX010012497.1 coordinate 21,216, forward strand.
CCATCAGTTAAAAAATATAACCCACTTGTTAAATCCTATTAGAAAAATAGCGATATACAGAGTGCTTACAATTAAATGATTTATTTTAAAATAGGACCATAAATAAATAATGTTGATAGCCAAACGTAGTTAATTAGTAATGATAGCAAAAGCAAGTTCATGTTCGTTCTTTTTTAATTAGATTCCGCGACCTAACCCTGGGATGAGGGTAAATTAGAATTACAAATGTAAGCATTATTACAGTATAACCAGGAAAATTACAAAAACGATGTTAGGGCTGTTTAATTTATTCAAATAATTAAAAATCATATTCAAAGATTTTTTATACCCATATCATTTATTTATTATAACTTAAAGGAGAAAATATAAAAATATAAAACTAATGCAGTGTTTTTCTCATAAAGCAGCTATAACCACAAGAAAAATCAAGAGGAAACTTTATTTTCATAATAATAGTTGTTAAGTTTTATTTTCCATATAGGCCTAATCTAATAGGTTACAAAATTTTCACTAGAAAAAAACATTAACATATAAAATGAAGGACTTGTAAATTCTTCTAGAAAAACAAGGTTTTATAAAAGTAACTCAATGTTTCTGTAATTTTGCATGGGGCCATAATTCTAGATTCTGAATAACTTTTCTTATTAATGTTTTGTCATGTTCGAAACAGAAATAGTTATTTACATTACAAGCTGCGAAAGCTTACTTTTAGGTGTGAGGTGCTTTTGAATGGCCGAGGCGAAGCGTAAGCGTAGCCGAGGCTGTTTAAAAACTCCGAGCACCTGAAAGAGCTTACGCAGCGTGTAATGTATTAAACTTTTCATTCTCCTTTCGATATTTAATAAAACTAGCAACCAGTGAGACAAATGTCTCATTTAATAAAACAAAAAAGACCGTTTTTCAAATAGAACAGCGTCCCGGACGGACCAGCGTCCCGACGGACGGAAATCACGTGATTTCTCGAAAACCGGAAGTGTCACGTGACTGAAATTCTGTTCTTGACCTGACATGACCATTCCAAACATATAACTTTAATAACTTTTTTCTCTATCTCTTACGGTTTGGCTGCTGAAACAGCGTCCCGGACAGACAAAACAGACAAGTCTATTAGAAAAAGGATACAATGACTTTGTGATTATAATAAAATTAGTATAACAGGTGGCTTGTCGTTAACGTTACTTTGATAACAATACAAAAGCATTATTTTATGACATTTGTCAAATATCATTGAATACTCTGTCATAAATGAACATGAATTTCATTAAAGAAGCTGCAAATATTGCGTGCAGAAGTTTGTTGCCGGACAAATCCAAAGGTCAATACAATCAAGCTTAAGAAAGTTTCATGAAGTGGTGTGCAACGAATGATGTTTCCACAATAACTGAAGATGTGTTATTGGCATTTTTTCTAGAAAAATCAAAAACATTATCGCCTGCTACATTATGGTCAGAATACTCCATGCTGAAATTGACTATTTCTATAAATAAAAATCTGGTGTGATACACTCACACAACTTCCTTTTACAGTGATCTTATAATTAGCCAAAAATTGGATTTTAAATTTTTAAGCATTGGTCAAAATTTTTAAAAAATTAAAAATTTTACAAAACCGGTACAAAATAGAGTGTCAGTTCAAGTGACAAATTTTCTGTAGATTTTAAGCTGAATTCAAAAATGTAATAATATACCGGGTGTTCTCTTTAAAATAGAAGTTAATAAAAAAATAGAAAAAAAAAACCAAAGAAACCCATTTTAAAAGTATTCAACTGGAAAATCACCTATCTCACATCAATACACATTAAAAATGTAATAAAAAGGTACAGTTTAAAAAAAATCGTTAGAGCCGTTTTTGAAAAAATCGAAAAAAAATTAAAAATTACAAGAGTAAACACCTACTTCCGGTAATGCGATTTTCTTCAAAAACTTGCAGTCGCATCTACATAGTACACAAAACTTATATATGAAGTTTCAACGCCATACCTCTTTCCGTTGTTGAGATATGCTGTTCACAGACAGACACACAGACAGACAGACAGACACACAGACAGACAGACCAATGAAAAAAAAATATGTTTTTTGGGATCAGGGGACTCTAAAACGTGAAGATCTGTTGAAAACTCAATTTGGAATTTTTGGGGTGAATCCAATACTTCCTTTATTGTAAAAGGTAGTAAAAACCAGTACATATCGAAATTTAACCGCTTAAAGGCATTTATAAAAATCTGGTGTGATACACTCACACAACTTCCTTCTACAGTGTTCTTATAATTAGTAAAAAATTTCATTTTTAATTTTTAACCATTTGTCAAAATTTTTCAAAAATTACAAATTCTACAGAAACGGTACAAAATAGAGCGTTAGTTGAAGAGACAAATTTTCTCTAAAATTTTAAAGTGAATTCAAAAATGTAATAATATACCGGCTGTTTTATTTAAAATAGGAGTTAATAAAAAAAATACAAAAAAAACAAAAGAAACCCACTTTAGAAGTATTCAACTGGAAAATCACCTATTTCACATCAATACACATTAAAAATGTAGTAAAAATGTAAAGTTTAAAAAAATCGTTAGAGCCGTTTTTGAAAAGTCGAAAAAAACTGAAAAATCACAAGAGTAAACACCTACTTCCGGTTATGCGATTTTCTTCAAAAGCGTGCTGTCTCATCTACATAGTACACAAAACTTATATATGAAGTTTCAACGCCATACCTTTTTTCGTTTTTGAGATATTCTGTTCACAGGCAGACAGACAGACACGCACACAGATACAAAGACAGACCAATGAAAAAAATATGTTTTTTGGGTTCAGGGGACTCTGAAACGTGAAGATCTGTTGAAAACTCAATTTCGAATTTTTGGGGTGAATCCAATACTTCCTTTATTGTAAAAGGAAGTAAAAAGACGAAATGATGGTTATCAGCCTCGAAAGTTTCAAGTATTTACAAAGGATGAAATTTCAAATCAGTACACCGGCCACTCGTTTCGCAGAACGTCTTCTACATTATTAGCCAATGCCCCAGACGTGGACATCTTAGATATGAAAAGACATGGGGAGTGGAAGTCGTCAGCGGTGGCGGAAGGATATATAGCAGACTCCATGAGCCATAAAATAGAAGTTGCTAATAAAATCATGCCCAAAAATCGATACAGATTCGGCAAAACGAAAATCAAGAAACGGTTCAAGAAACAGAAACTCATGTCATGCAAATCGACAAAGAAGCAAATATTTCTAGTGCCGTTGCATTTGGCCAAGAGTTCAATCAACATTTACCTTTAAATCTTTCTGGAACATACAATAATTGTAATTTTACATTTAATTTTCCTTCAAAATAAATATTAATCAAGTTGACATTGTTGCTTTTTGTCGTCCAGGGCACGAAAGTTTTTCATACCTAGCAACCCATCACTTAGCATATTTTACTTTCGCTTTCAATTGCCTTATCAAAATCGAAAGTGGCACTTTCGTAG